>CAJQZP010001369.1:0-62800 GCA_907164705.1 Parnassius apollo | reverse complement strand
GACGATACGTGATTTTAATTACTTATTTAATTTCGTTTTCTATTGTAACTTAGAACTACGTTAAGATAGACTTAGTCAAAAAGATGTTTAAGTATACTCTGCATAGTTTTTAGGATTAACAAGCGTAATGTTGTTGTCATGTCATGTTGGCGCTACGTGCGCTGTTAACCTGTTGTTGTCGTCTGCATGGACTATAGGGTCCTGCAGGTCTCGGGCCTCGGGGTATGCTCCCATTGCCCGGACTTTCCTCATGGCCCACCCCTATGAGCCAGTCCTAGGAGCCTATATTAGGCTTGGTTGCCACGGGATAAATATGAAAAAAAAAATTCCCGTAGTTGGTTAACTACGGAAAAAAGGAGGTTATCCAGTAAAAGTTGAAGTTGGCCTATCGGCGGCATTGAGGGTTGTTACTCGACTCTAATCGCTATAGAAAGGAGTTCTCTTGGAAGAGGTCGCCCGTCCTTAGGCCGTGTGTGCAACGGCGCGAAGCCGTTGAGGTGTTCATGTGGCCCGTTGTCGGCGCGGTCGAACGACTTTCAGATCGGCCGCTATGACGTCACTCCGGACGTAGCGACCTGCTCCGACAATCGTCCTTAATGTCAGATTCTGCTGGGCCTGCAGTCGCCGCCTCAGAGGGTCGCTCAGAAGCGCGTACCAGGCCGGTGCAGCGTAGGTGATAATAGTCCGGATATATATCTTGTATATCCGGAGCTTGGTCTTGATTGGCAGCTTGGATGCCAGGACTGGCAAGAGCGTCGCCCGCGCACATCGGTCTCTGCGGAAGACGAAGTCAACGTGCGCGGTCATGCGCAGCGTCCTGTCGATCCGGCACCCAAGGTAGGTCACTGCCTACTGGTACGCGATCTTCTGGCCATTGAGGATCAGCGGAAGTGGTAATTTTCTGAGACAGCGAGTGAGCAGAGCGGTCGTCTTACCAACGTTGACGACCATCCTCCACTCCTCCAGCCATGGTGGCAACAGGTCCAGCAGATGCTGCATCCTGGCAGTGGCTATGTGGGCTCTTCTGGACGAGGTCAAATAGGCGCTATCGTCCGCGAATAGCGCCAGCTCAACGTCGTCCTCCCACTCTTGCAACCTGCCTACCAGTATTGGGATGTCATTAATATAAGCCGCGTACAGGACTGGAGACAGACAGCTGCCCTGTGGAACTCCGGCTCTAATGGATCTTGATGCGGACTCGGCGTCCTCTACGCAGACGTAGAACTTCCTGTCTTCCAGGAAGGACGCCACTAGCCACAACATAGCAAGAGGGACACTGGTCTGTTCGTGTAGCTTATAAAGCAATCCTGAGTGCCACACCCTGTCGAACGCCTTCTCAATGTCGAGAAAGACGCCCAACGATATGCGGCCAAGATTGGTACTCTGCCGCAAGCAGGTGCAGCACTCTAGTCAACTGTGGGACTGTAGAGTGACTCCTCGGCTGCTCCGCCCGAAGTTGGATGCACGGACAGAAACGTCTTAGCAGCAATCTTTCTAGAAGTTTAGCTATGTGCGGTAATAGCGTGATCGGCCTGTAGTTGGCAGCTCTACGCCTGTCCTTCCCGGGTTTCGGCAAGACAATGCCTTTGCCTTTCTTCCAGTCCTCCGGGAAGTGGGATGTCCGCAATATCCCATTGTAGAGTCGACCAAGCTCTACTAGGACTCTATTGGGCAGTTATCGGAGTGCAGCGTTGGTAATCCCGTCGTGCCCCGGCGCCTTCCCCAGTTAGAGGCGGGTTACTGTCCTCCGCAGTTCAGCGGGGCATGAACTGAACCACTCTCCTGCAAGCGGTTGCACGGGCGACGACAGGAACTCCTGTACGTGACTCTCCTTCCGGGCATGAAGCTCCATGAACTCCGCACTTGCTGGGTTCTGCATAAATTGCTCCTCGAAGTGCTCTACTAGGATATCCGCTCTGCCCTTGGCATCATAGCAACGTTCACCCACGCTGTTGGTCAGCGGGCAAACGGGAGGTCTAGTTTTGCTCAACTGTTGGTTCAGTTTATAGAGTGACGCATCATGCTCATCCGCCTTCCATATGCGCCGATCCCAGGCCTCTCCTCTGTAGGCCTGGACTGCAACTGACAGTTCCTCCGATAAGGTATTAAGTTGCTTTTTTAATCTGGGGCAGTGAGTACGCGCCAAGAGCTTCCTCAACGCTCTCTTGCGCCTGATCTGCACGCATATCTCTCGCGGCAGATCGTCTCGCCTTGCAGTGATTGGGACGATCGTAGAGGCCGCGTGGAGGGCCTCTTGGATGTTCTTGGTAATTATAGTAGCAGCGGCCTCTACATCGTCCGCTGTGCTAATAGGATGGTGGACTGGAGGTCTCTCCTGCAGATGTTGACAGTAGAGCCTCCAGTCGACACGTGTTTTGAATGCTCTAGGCGGCATAGTCACCGTCTTTAGGCCAAGGGTGATCAGAATCGGGAGGTGCTGTGAACTCAGGTCGTACAGTACTTCTACCACTATAGGGTAGTTGACGTTCCTAGTGAGCATCGTTCAAACATGTGGACATCGTTCCAATACATCCGGACGTCTCCGTGGATCAGATGGAACGTGTGTCGGTTCTTCGGGACCTAATACGTCGTAGTTGTTGTTGTCCGCGTCTTCGTAAATTTCAAGACCCGGCGGGGTGATCACTCTGGACCCCCACGCCGGGTGTTTGGCGTTTAGGTGCCCGGCGAAGATGGTGGATGTTTTGCCTTCCATTATCGTCCGGACGTCTGAGGAGCAGAATGGAGTCCCTGGCGGGTGGTATGCTGCGAAGATCCTTATGCCGATAGAGCGCATTGTCTGGTATGTTGGTAAATCCAGCTCTTGATGGACGATGTCCCTCCTCACTAGAACCGCCGTCCCTCTGTAGGCGGCCCCTTGAGAAGTGACCTCGTCCCTTCTGTACAGGTGGTAATTTGGCAGCTTTATATGCGTCTTTGGATTTAACTTTGTCTCTTCCAGCAATATGATATGTAAGTCCTGTTGTTGGGCGACTGTGCGGAGTTCATGCAGCTTCTGCTGTATTCCGTCCGGATAGAGGTCCGGATAGTTCCAATAGAGGAGACGCAGATTACTCTCCTCTGTAATGCCGGGCCAGGAGGTTTGCCAGCGCCTTTATTATCGCAGTTATTGGATCAGTCCTGCAGGCTCTTATATCGGCCAGTACTTGTGTGCCGACTTTGATGGCAATGCCAACCAAACGTTGGATTGCATCTGCTGTTTCGAAGCCGGCAGTTGGTGTTCTCCTATAAGAAGACGTTGGCACTGGTCTAGGGCGTTGGTCTTCCTGCACTCTTTGCTTATGGGTAGAGCGCGCTCTATGTGTAGAGCGGGCTCTATTTTCTGATAGAGCTCTTTCTGGCACTCTACTTACGTTCTTCTTGGTTGTCTCCCGAGTAATCTGCGCCTGTGAGGCTACTGGTCCTGCTGGTGTCGGGGTAGAGGTTACAGCCTGAGGAGGCTGCGACTTCTTCCTGCTCCTCTCCCGCCTCTCCCTTTTAGAGGGTTTCCGTTCTGTGGCGGGATTGGCGGGGGGCTGTAGATTCTCCCCGGTGGTTGCCCTTACCTCTGCGGGTTCCACCGTTTCCATAGGTATTACGGGTGGGGGGGGAGCTGGTTGCCTGCCCTTCCCTGTTACGGTAGCCCACCCGTCCTTCTGGATGGTTACCGCTTTTGGGCGACTCTGGGGGATCCTTCTCGGGTCCTCCGGGAGTAGTCCCGGTAGAGTAATCCCCTGCCTCTTTGCAGTCCTCCTCAGGACTGGGCAGCGGCGGTCATTTGCCGTGTGGTTTTTGCCACAGTTGGCACATTTGGGTTCCTCATCTCTACCCCGAGGGCAAAGGCTCGCTATGTGCTCCCCGGCGCAGCGCACACACTTCACTGGCCTGAAGCAGTTGGCGGAGGCGTGCCCGAAGTCCTGACATCTGTGGCATTGAGCTGGTCCTGCCTTCCTCTGCCAGGCCTCGATAACGACCCCTCTCATGTAGAGGAGTTCGTCGACTTTATATAAGTCCCAGAGCTGCTCCAGGCTCAGATGGTCAAACTGGGCAAAGTAGAGGCAGCCAGGTCTGCCTCTACGTGGTGGAATTGCCTTCTCATATTTAATGGGGAAGCCCTTTTCCCTAATGGCCTCCTCTATGGTATTAGTATCCGTGCCCATTGGTAGACCCCGGATGCCCACTTTTGTGGGCTTTTCCTCCTCCGGTGTGTAGCAATACTACGACAATGTTGGTGTCTCTTTCGAGAGTTTAACCATGTAGCACTGGACGGTTCTAAACTCTTCAGCGCTTTGGGGTGTGAATACTCCTTTCCCGAACGGACGGGCATTTAGAGGGTGGCCCAACTTTCTGTTGAGCTCCCTAAAATGCCTCGTCCAGTCCGGGAGGCATTCAGCCACTATGGGCGGGTATCTTGCCTTATCTTGGTCGGCAGGCTTAACAGCAGGCGCTGCCGCCGGTTGCGGTCATGGCACTGCTGGTGCTGCTACCATATGGGCGTAACTGGTGGATGGCCGTTGGCCATCGTCCTGTGGTAGCCCAGAAGGATTGGTTATTGTCGCCGGCGATGATCGGCCGGCGGATGCTGCAAGGGTTGCATAGGTGGTAGACTCCCAGCTATATTCTATTATATTTGGATTCTTCACCCCCCTGCTCATATTGGGCCGAGTCGTGGCTGCGTCGGTCCGGAGATATGGAACGGGGGGGTTGTGGTGGTGAGGGTGATCTCAGCGGTGATTTATGCACCCTCTTCGTCGTCACCTGGTGGTAGTCTTCATCTTACGATGAGGATGTTGGTGCATCGGAAGATTGATGGGAGCCGATACGTTGCCTCTTTTCGTACAAGGAGTCCTCGGTCTCAGGTGGAGTATAGTGTCTGGCCATTTTCATTGCCCGCTGCTGCTGGGGCGACGGTTTCTGCCTGACCGTGTGCTCAAACACGGCCGGCGTGAGTGCGACGCCCACGTGCGCTAACGCCGCATAAGCTTAGCTACTAGGAAGCTATACCATAAGAAGACCGCTTAAGTATTTTTATTATTTTAAGGTATAAATTAAGGTTTTTAAGAATGTTTAGTGTGTAATATGAAAAAATACCAGAAATGTATAAAAACTTTGTAAGGGATGTTTTATCACAAAAAAAGGCATTTGTAAGTTTTCCATAGAAAAAGTCGCCCGCGCTCTGATTGGTCGACGGGAATCCATTTGTGCCGTGCGCAAAATTTAAGAATTGTGATTGGTCAGAGACGCCTATAAGAAAGGGGCGTTTTTTGTGGTCAGACATTCCGAATCCAGCAAGTGTAAGAATAACAGCAAGAAAATAAATAGAAGAAACTCTGAAGAAGTATTATTATTGCTCATCCTACTGCTACTGCACACTCTCGAGTCAACATCCCGCCAGCGAACCCGCTCCACTATCATCACACTCACACACACACACACACACACACACACACACACACACACACACACACACACACACACACACACACACACACACACACACACACACACACACACACACGAGCGTCAACAAAAACATAGTGCCTGTCTATGCATAAATGTCGTATGGATTCTATTTTTGACATGATTGATTGTGAGTGTAATTCTAAATACCAAGATGGCTAAGGGATAATGTCTATTTATATTTATGATATTACCAACACACACTAAGAAATGTTTTAAAGTGGTTGTATTACAAAAAACAAAATATAATGTAGGTAACTCTATTTACTGTAAATCATAATTTATTTAAGTATTCTATTAACAGTAGTAGGTACAGAAACAGAAACCTTTTATTCCATTTAGATTATAAATAATACTTATTGAAAGTCACTTTTTTACCACTGATTCGTAAAAAACCTCTAACTTGAAGAGAACCAGCAAATTAGCCAGTGGGTCTTTAAAAAAAAGCCAGCTTACAATGATGTATGTTATAATAAACATCACAGAACAAATTAGAAATAGCTTGGTAGCGATCACCTTACCCACGGGTTACTGTCAGCCATAAATTCCTTTATACTATATTAACCCCTTTTATACAAACTTAGTTTAATAAATATTTTGAACTTTGATGTTTGACTGGCATATATAGACACGAGCGGTATCAAGACTTTGTTTTAATATGTTTTGGTTGACTAGTAAGTAGTATACATCATAATAAAATGACTGCACACACACACACACACACACATACACAGCTGCAGCACGGGTGATTTATGGATCTCGACAACAGTGCCATCTACCGGGTCCAAATGTAAATATGAACCATCTAGGGATCCATACAAACACACATAAACTTTGATTGATTAAATTTTGATTGAAATTGGTTTGATGGTTTCTTATGTTTTCTCTATAACGGACTTAGGTAGAAACATTTTAGTGTTAGATATAATTCTGAAGGTTTTTCAAGATACCTTGATGGTAGCATGTATTATGATATTGTAAGCCATCAGAATGGCATTTTCAATTATAAGAGATATGATATAAGACGGTTGTCTTCAATATCCATACACTTTTTGTCTCTGCAAGCTTTCAGCCTGCAAGGCATACAGATTTGTTCTAAGCGATCCACCTGAAAAGAAGTTAATGACAATTGTAAAGGTGTCTTAACTAAATAATAATTCTTATCAATATATTATTTTTTCTATATTATAAAGGAATTAAAAGGACATTTTTAATAGTAAGAGATATGAGATAAGACTATGCCTTCAATGTCAATAAACTGTATTTACATATTTCTGTGAGCATTTTCTTATATCTGCCTTTTCATATGTTAAATAATAAAGAAATTATTCATCAAGCTACTTTAAGAGCTACTGAAACACCTGCTCAAAGGCAGCAAAGGCGTCTTGAACAGGCAGAGCGTCAAGCTACTTTAAGAGCTACTGAAACACCTGATCAAAGTCAACAAAGGCGTTTTCAACAGGCAGAGCGTCAATCTAATTTAAGAGCTACTGAAACACCTGCTCAAAGTCAGCAAATGCTATTCGAACAAGCGGAACGTTAGGCCGCCTTAATAGCCGCGGAAACATCTGATGAAACTCAACACAGACTCATTGAGCAAGCTGAACGTCAATCTACTATAAGGGCATCTGAAACACCAGAACAGACACAGGAGCGGAGAGATGCAAATGCACAGCTCCAAGCTGAACGTCGACAAAATTTTTAAAGAAACAATTGGTCGGTTTTTAATGACGCAGCATTCAATTATGATCCGTTGATTGATTATAAAAATCACAGGTTAGTTGTTATCGGACTGATGGACAAGGCGTGTCGATTGTGCAGCGCTTTAAAATGGAAAGATGAGATCGCAGGCATGTGCTGTTCCAATGGCAAAGTGTCTCTTCCGTTACTTGGGGAACCAGAAGAACTTTTGAAAAATCTCTTTTTATATGATGCTAATGAGTCACGGCGCTTTGTAAACAGGATCCGGAAATATAACTCTTGCTTTCAAATGACGTCCTTCGGAGTTGACCGGGAAATAATAATGCCGGGATTTTCGCCTATATTTACGGTGAAAGGGCAAATTTATCATAGAATAGGTTCACTTTTTCCAGCTGAAAACGAACAGCATAAATTTTTACAAATATATTTTATGGGTGACGAAAAAATTGAGGTAGACCGTCGCTGCCAATTTATCCAGGGGGGCTCTGTTCAGCAAAGACTCGACTTCAGACACAAGGTTTTCCCGGCACTCGGAGACGTTTTCCCGAGAAATATTCGCTCGGCCGGTGTAAAATGTTACGGGTTTGCAACATATCATTGATATGCAGAAGAAACAGCGTTGGCGATAGCATGCAGCCTTGCAGAACACCAGCATTAATAGGCTTGCAATCGGAGCTTGCACCGTCTACAACGACCTTGATGCCCCCATCTGCAAGAAAGCTGGTGATCCAATCGCACAATTTCTCGGGAAGCCCATAGGATGGGAGCTTCGAAAGAAGCGCTTTGTGCCAAACCCGATCGAAGGCCTTCGCAATGTCCAAACTAACGGCCAATGCCTCCCCCTTGGAATCTACTGCCTCCGCCCATCTGTCAGTTAAGAAGACCAGAAGATCACCAGCTGACCGACCACGGCGAAAACCGTATTGGCGGTCACTAATCAGCTGGTGATCCTCAAGGTACCTCATGAGCTAGCAGTTTACAATGGACTCCATTATTTTGGAGAACAAGGAGGTGATGGCGATAGGCCGGTAGTTGGACGGGTGTGAGCGGTCGCCCTTTTTAGGGATCGGGTGGACGAAAGTTGTCTTCCATGATTTTGGGACTACGCCTAGGGAGTAGGAGTACCGGAAAAGACGCGTTAAAACAGGTGCCAACTCTGGAGCACACGTCCTCAGCACAATTGGGGGGATTCCGTCAGGCCCACTCGACTTGTGGATGTCCAGGGAGAGGATTGCTTTGCGAACCGAGCACTGTGTGAACTGAACTTCCGGCATGGAGCACTCACACCGCGGGATGGTCGGCGGCGTACTCCCCCCGTCATCGAGAGTCGAGTTGGACGCAAAGAAAGAGCCTAGAAGATCGGCTTTCTCCTTTGTGGTATAGGCCAGTGAGTCGTCCTCCCTGTGCAGAGATGGAAAAGATGGCTGACAGAAATTCCCCTGGACAGCCTTGGCGTGAGACCAGAATGCACGGGTTCCAGAAGGAAGGCAAACTAGTTTCTCGCCAATACTGCCTATGTGATCTGACTTACCCTTGGCAATGACTCTTTTGAAGAACCTAGAGGCGGAATTATACTTCTTTTTTAGAGCGCTGGTGTTTACATCCCGGGAAGTAAACAATCGGGTTGATTACGTGATGGCTGACGTGAAGAAAACGCTGAATGACCTCAAACTGGGGGATGGAACTACAGCTCCCGTAGTAGCTACTACACCTTCGCTACGTGGGTTCAAGGTGCCACCATTCGACGGGACTTCTTCCTGGTCAGCCTACAAAATCCAGTTCGAGGCTGTTATGAAGGTGAACGGCTGGAATAACAGTCAGGCAATGACTGCTCTCACACTAGGCCTGCGCGACCAGGCCTTAACAGTTCTGGAAGCTCTCGGTGAGGAAGTGACTTATGAGGAACTCCTTGAGGCTTTGGAGGCGAGCTCGCCTCACGCTCACCTGGAACACGTCTTTCGTGCGCAGCTTAAAGATCGTGTGCAGCGCATCAACGAAAACCTGCAGCAGTGGGCTCTAGAGGTGGAGAAGCTGGTGCGAAAAGCATACCGGTCTGTACCTGCGCTCATTGAAGGGAACCTGGTGCAGACCTTCATCGACGGCATCCGCGACCTGGAAGTCAGAGCTGCTGTGAGGCTCGGGCACCACGAGACGCTTAAGAACGCCTTGGCCCATGCACTGGAAGTGGAAGCCGTGCGGCAGGATCATCGTTCCCATCGCGTCAGGGAGGTTGCGGCAGCTACAGTTCGCGAACGCAACAAAGGATACAGCCCTAGGTGCTATAGCTGTGGGGAAAAAGGCCATCTTCGAATCAGCTGCCCTAAGCGAACCGTGGAAAGGAGAGTTGATCGATCTCGAGAGGGTAGTGCAGCTAACGACACTGCCTGGCGGCGACAGGATCATCGTTCACCTCACGCTAGGGAGGTTACAGCAGTTACGGTTCGCGACCACAATAAAAGATTCAGCCCTAGGTGCTATGGCTGTGGGGAAAGGGGCCATCTTCGGTCCAGCTGCCCTGAGCACACCCTACGAAGGGAAGGTGAACGGTCTCAGAAAGGAAGTGCGGCTAACAGCACCGCCCAGCAGCAGCAGGAATACGACTTTACTATCAGACACTGCAGCGGGAAATCTCACGGCAACGCAGATGCATTGTCAAGAAGACCATGTCCTGAAGATTGCAACCATTGTAGTAGGCAAGAGAGTAAGGAGGTGGTATCCGTGAGGATGCTCAGGACAGACCACCTCAGCAACGGGTGGAAGGATAACCTACGACATGCACAGCAGGAAGATCCGGACATCAAGCCGATTCTGGGATGGATGAAGGCCCGTGCTACCAAGCCTAAGTGGAGGGACGTCTCAGCGATGAGTTCAACCACGAAAAGTTATTGGGCCCAATGGGACAGCTTGCTGATTCAGGATGGATTCCTGTGCCGTAAATGGGACAATGGTCGAAGAGACAGCTGTCGTTTGCAAATGGTTGTCCCTAAAGCTAAAGTGCCGAATGTTCTACAGTTGTGCCATAATGGTCGTTCAAGAGTCCATCTGGGAGTTAAACGAACTCTACTGAAGGTCCGAGAACAGTTTTACTGGGTCCACTGTCGAAACGATGTCGAGGACTGGTGTCGCAAATGTACAAGTTGTGCGGCTGTAAAGGGACCTCAGACTCGTAGTAGAGGTGCATTGAAGTTGTACAATGTTGGTGCACCATGGGAGAGAATAGCCATTGACGTGGCGGGGCCGTTTCCGGAGAGTGAAAGCGGTAACAAGTATTTCATGGTTGTGATGGATTACTTCACTAAGTGGCCAGAAGTCTTCGCCATTCCAAATCAAGAAGCTTCAACAGTTGCAGATAAACTAGTTCATGAAGTCTTCTGTCGTTTTGGAGTACCTTTAGAGATTCACAGCGATCAAGGAAGGAATTTTGAGTCTCAAATATTCCAGGAAACTTGCCGAGTTATGGGTACTCATAAAACAAGAACGACTTCTTATCACCCGCAATCTGATGGAATGGTGGAACGATTTAATCAGACATTGGAGAGGTACCTAGCAAAAGTTGTAGACAATCGGCAACGAGATTGGGACAAGCACATACAACCGTTTTTGTTGTCATATCGAAGTTCTGTTCACGAAAGTACAGCAGTGACACCAGCTTTCGCAAACTTTGGAAGAGAATTACGGCTGCCTGCAGACCTGATCACCGGGATACCACCTGATGCTCCACGCAGTATAACCGATTATGCAAATGACTTGCGGAAAAAAATGAATGACGTTTATGAGCACGTCAGACAATCGGGCCAGCAAATATCTGAAAAGATGAAAACCCGGTATGACCGCAAAATGAACAACAAAGGGTTCGACGAAGGTTCACTTGTGTGGTTGCACAATCCAGTCCGCAGCAAAGGGAAATCTCCTAAGCTTCAAGCTAAATGGGACGGCCCGTACCGGATTGTGACCAGGATCAACGATGTAACCTACCGGATACAGAAAGGCGCAAGAGGTACTCCTAAGATCTTCCATGTGGATCGCCTAGCGCGTTATTATGGGGCCGATAATGCTCGGAACGAGCATGTCTTAGGAGGGGACAGTGTTACGCGCTCAAATCGACAATACACTAGCGCCATCTAGTGTCAGGAACGAGAGCGAGGGGAGCATTGAGAAAATGACATCACAAATCACTCAACCGACAGCGCCTAGTAGTCGAAACTCGAACGCTCGGTACCTTGCGCGTGTTTACTTGAACATTCTGGATATTTCTTTGCTAATTTAAATATATAGGCGCTGCAAGATGCGATCGGGGCGGAGTTGAACTCGGCGACACAAGCGAAGCTTCGGAGCGGAATTAAGTGAATTAGTGTGTTTAATTATTAGTGTTTTTAGTTTTAATTAGTGTAAAGTAAATTAAAGTGTTAATTTAGGTAATTTTATCGGCAATTTTTATTGTCACGAACCTCAAGCTCGTAACAATTGGTGTCAGAAGTGGGATAAAATCATGCCGATTTTACCTAAGGAGGAAACGGAGGGTGTTCGTACCCGCAGTCAACGCAATTTTATCGGCAATTTTTATTGTCAAGCTCGTAACAATATTTCAAATATATTTTTGTGTGAATTTGAAATAAGTACAACGTCTAGTTATTTGAAATATTTTATAAAACTATTTTTTTGTTACATTTTACACTAAAAATTTATGAGAATTGTAAAAATAACACATTTTTGACCCAACCGCTAAAATGGGCCTTCCCGATTTCGAAGTATATTTGGCATTTACTTTTCACTTTTTATGCCACAAATTATATATCTACATGTTTGTTTTATTACAAGAAATACACAAAAGTATAAAACTCACCTTTTTATTCCAAAAACACACAGAAAAGCGGAGAAATCACTCAGAAATAACTCACGCACTACCACGCACTACTGTTGTAAAAAGCCATTACGTCAGAATGATTTTTATGACTATTTTTAGAATTGAAATTGACAGATTATGGTACCAAACTAAAGAATATGTCTTTGTCTATGTCTGTATTATACATTTCAGTATAAATTTGTTATAATTCTATAATAATAATAATGTTCAGATATATTAAGCGAAGTAGCTGGAGAAATAACAGAGTATTTGTCAGTAGACACAGTTATGGACAAAGAACAGTGCACTTCATATCCCGCAGAGTTTCTAAATTCTCTAGAGTTGTCAGGTGTGCCCTCACATAAGCTTCAATTAAAATTAGGCGTCCCAGTCATACTAATGCGAAATTTAGATGCTCCTCGGTTATGTAACGGGACAAGGCTGCGTGTGACACATCTTGGACGGAACATAATCGGTGCTACAATTTTGACAGGCGTAGGAAAAGGTGAAAATGTTATTATACCACATATCCCTATAATTCCCACAGATCTTCGTTTTCAATTCAAAAGGTTGCAGTTCACTATTAAGCTCAGTTTTGCAATGACAATTAATAAAGCGCAAGGCGTTACAGGTAGCGGGGGTCAACTTAAGAAAACCGTGCTTCTCTCATGGTCAGCTGTATGTAGCATGTGCGCGTGTGTCAAATGCCCAGAATCTCCACATTCTTTCCCCGAATGGAAAAACATATAACATTGTGTACAGTAGCGTCTTAAAATAGTGTTCAGTTAATTTTTTTTGTTTCCAAAATTCCCACAATCAATTAATCAGAATTTCCACAGATCTTCCCTTTCAATTCAAAATTTCCTATTTAGCTCAATTTCTTTTCAATTCCAAATGCTGCACCTCTGACGGACCTATTAAGCTCAGTTTCCTTTCAATTCAAAAGGCTGCATCTCTAACGGATCTTTTATTTGGCTCAATTTCCTTTCAATTCAGAAAACTGCATCTCTGACGAATCAATTTAGCTCAGTTTCTTTTCAAAAGTCCGCATCCCTGACGGATAATTATGCTCAGTTTCCTTTAATTAAAAAATATCCCATTTCCATTTGGAATAAACAGGCTATTTTCATGTTTTCCTATACGTTGCGTTCCAAAACATTTAAATAGGCTGACTAATCAATTTTGCTCAGTTTCCTTTTAATGACTACATCTCTGACAAATCTATAAAACTCAGTCTTATTTCAATTCAAAAAGCAATAGATAGTTCATTTCCCAGTAACCATGCGGGCGAAACCGCGGGTAACAGCTAGTATTATTATAAACTTTTATTCATTCTGTACAATGGCGACTGTTTTACAGTGTCACCAGTGATCTGCCACAGTTTTACAGTGTGGCATGACAAAAGTCTTTTTGCGGCCTAGGCGACTGCAGCTCTAGGGACCGACACATCTAAATAATTTAAAATGTCCGGACAGTTGGTGCGATCATTGATAATTTTATAGAGGAACATGACATCAGATGATTCCCGCCGCTTGGATAGAGATTCTAATTTGTAGTGTGCCAATCTACTCTCATATGAAATGAGTGTCCTGCATTGGTTATTTGCATACGATAACTGGTACATAAACCTTTTCTGAATCTTTTCCAGTCGGTTTGAGTGACAATTGTACACCGGATTCCAGACTGGGCTAGCGTATTCGACAATAGTTCTCACCAAACAGTTATAGACTGGAATGACTAAACCAGGGTCTTTAAAAGATTTTATTTGCCTGGATATAAAACTGGATAATGTCGGCGTAAGAGAAGATTTTACCGTTTGGTAATTTAGTTTCAGTAAGGTCATTGATATATATTAGGAACAGGGTAGGTCCAACAACACTACCCTGTGGAACGCCATATTGTGTGCAGAGCTCATTAGAACTATATGAGTTATCGTCTATTTTAACTTGTTGAGTTCTCCTTAAAAGATAGTCGGATATGAGAAGAAGAAATTGACCACGAACACCAATTCTGTCAAGTTTCTTGATAAGAATGGGGATGGAGACGGTGTCAAACGCCTTTTTTAGGTCTAGAAATATACACAGAGCTTTCTTACTTCTATCAAGTATATTAACAACATTGCCGGTCAATGCTAAAATAGCATCTTCTGTGCTCCTTTTTCTGTCCGATAAAATGTTATATTTGTTTACAAAATTTAAAAGCCGTTTATTAATAATTTTTTCCATAATTTTAGAAACCACTGTTAGAACAGAAATAGGTCTGTAGTTATTGACATCGTAGCCCCACTTTTATATATAGGATGAATAATTGCCCTTTTTAATGACTGAGGAAACACGCCTTTATTAAAGCATAGCACGCAGAGATGATTAATAATAGGGCTAAGTTCTGTTTTGACAAGTTTAATAAATTTTGTGGGTATATTGTCCCAGCCAGGGGCAGAATCAGATTTAAGGTTTGTGATAATTGATTCAATTTCATTTGTATCCGGTTCAATAAATCCGATGGAATTGGGTTGAAAAGAAGGAAGTAACTCGAAGTTACTTTGAGGTAGATGATGTGTCATAATATCTTCTGCGAGCGTTTTCCCAACATTCAAGAAATGGTTATTAATTAAATTTGCGGAGTTATTTGGTGTATCAGCCAAC
This sequence comes from Parnassius apollo, assembly GCA_907164705.1. Taxonomy (NCBI): domain Eukaryota; kingdom Metazoa; phylum Arthropoda; class Insecta; order Lepidoptera; family Papilionidae; genus Parnassius; species Parnassius apollo. Next base: position 48,154 of record CAJQZP010001369.1, on the reverse strand, counting down.
TGTCTAAGTTCTTGATTATTAGACTTATTATTATTGAGGTGCGTAATATGCTTTAACGTATTCCAAAGTAATTTATTATTATTTTTAGCTTCAAGGAGTAGATCTTGTTCATATTTTCGTTTAAGTTTTTTTAACAGATTGTTACAAAAATTACGATATCGTTTGTATATTAAATAATATATAATGTTTTGTTTTCTTTATTTTGTTGTGATTGTTTTTGAAGCCTATTTCTGTTTTTTATGCATTTCAACAAACCTGAAGTTATCCAGGGTTTAATTATACGTTTATTACTTGGGATTTTTATTACTTTTGTATTAGTTTAATTATTGTTAATTATTTCAATTAATTTTTCAGATAAAGTGTTTGGGTCTTCGATTTTAATAAGTTTAGCCAGATTGTTATCATTTAGGGTATTTACTGCACTTTTGTAATCAATAAATACTTTTGTTGATTTTCTGTGAGTAAGATTGTTTTTCGAGTAGATATAGGTAAGAACCACGGAATGGTCTGTAGTAGTGGCTTCTAGGACCGCTATCGTAGCAGAGTACTTATTGGGATCAAGATTAGCGAAAATGTGATCTATACAGCTGTTGATTCTAATGTTTAATCTATGTCCAGGCAATAAAACGTGTTGCGCCATTGTTTCAAGATATTTGTGACTACGTGCATCTAGGTGGCCCTCTAATAGGTTAATGTTGATGTCACCTGTTATTATTACGATTTTACTTAAATTGTTAGATTGAAGATATTGATCTAAAGAATATACAAAATTTTCTATGTTATAATTAGATGGTGATCTATATATACACAAGATAATGAGGTTAGTTAAACAAACTTGCAGACATGTAGCATCATTCATAAAAATCTCTTTAACTTTATGTTCTAAAGTGTCATTTATGTAGACAACGACCCCATCGTTTTGAGTAACTTTGTTAGTAGTGTTATAAACATAATACCCGGGTCTATTTGGTAATGGAATATCAGGATTTAATCGGCATTCAGTCAATATTAAAATATCAATATGTTCCTCAACTAATGAAAAATCATCGGAGTTCTTGTTTATACTCCTGATGTTTTGAGTAATTATCGAAAAAGCTGGTTTATCTGAAGGTAAAAGATTGGGGAGTTCATTTATATTACAGGCAAAGCTATTTAGATTATTAATGTAATCCAATTCATGCAGTAATTGGTCATCTTGGCTCATGTTCATGCAGTAATTTGTCATTGGCTATCCTTATTGATAGGCGGAATAATTAAACATATTATCCGCAGTCTTTGTGAAAAGTGTGAAAATAGTGAAAATTTATTTCCGACGATATCGCTAAATAATAAGTTGAAGTATGGGTATAGTATCGCGTTTCTAATTTCGTACATGGGATTTCGATTTATATTTAAATTTAAAAACAGACGGTGTAATATTGTAATTAAAGTGTGATTAAATTTGTAGCAGTAATAATCATTATTTAAGTAAATAATGTGAAAATTGTATTTTATATGTTTAGGGACTGAGTGTAAAATCAGATGATAGGAATTGGTTAACACATAATTTAATGTTGTATAGAAAATTTAAAAAAATGAGTAAGTGTTCGTACAAATTTCAGAACAAGTTAAAAGTGCATGAGTAAGGTTATAAAATAAACCAAAGTACACAGCAAGCACCTTTAGGTTACAAAAACAGAGAAAACATTTTAGTAAAAGTAATAAGAAAGCTAGTCAGTTGTTCATCAGTTTTTGAAGCATTGCTTCATTCGTAATATGTATGATAGGAGAGTTGTCGTCCTTCCTCACGTATACACGACCGTAAGATGTCCAACAGTATTTGTAATTCTTGGACCTTCTCAAGTCTCTCGCCAAAAAGAATAATCTCGATGCCTTCGGTGTAAGATACTCTGCGATAAAGATGGGACTATCGGGATTTCTTTTGTTCCCCAAGTGCTTGGCGCATAATTTGTCACTATGGTTCCGTTTGTTAAATGACTTAGCCCCTTTAAGAATGTCTTCCTTTAAAAGAGTCGAGCTAAATTCAACAATCACAGATTTTTTTCTCCGTTGTACTTCTTGATTTGTAAATGTCTCTAATATCACCCCTATTAATAGTGACGTTTATACTTTTAGAAAGGTTTTCGATCATGCTAACCAGACCGTCTTTTGACACATTAGTATCAAAAACTACATTTTTAATCTCTATAGTAGTTTTACGGCTATTTGTCTTCTAGGCGGTTCTCAAGTATGGCAACATATTCATCCCTTTTCTTAATCTCCCCTTCCAAACGCTCGACATTCTTCTTTAGCTCGGCGTTCTGCTCTGCCAGAAATGTAATGGTGGTTTCAATATTACTATTAGCTTCCTGAATTCCTTTTAATATCGGGAATAATTTTGTAATTTGAGCCTCCTGTTTTCGCATTTGGCTGTCTTGCCTAAGCGTCCAACTTTCAAATAATTCATGCATTTCGTGTCGAAATTCACTATAATCACCTCTGTTTTTCTCGTCGTCCATCCTTTGCCGTTTTGCCCTTGATGTAATAAACCCGTAAGTCTTTTCGGGCGTATCGTCATCAACGATACTTAAATTAGGCGCGGAGTTTGTTTTGTCCAATGAACTATGTGGCTCCATGATATTATTGTACTCGTAAAGCAGCAGTTATTATAAGTGACAATATAGTAGAATAGATCTCACCAAACAGCCCGATGAATCACACAGCACGGCAAGCGCAGCAAACAATGTTTAAGTGCTACGTAATACGTAGTTTTCTCGTAGCAAGTGGGCGTGATCGTAGTTCAATCGTAGCAAGAAGGCGGAGAGAGATAAAAAATGCAATTGTACCTTTCTCGCGGGGGTGAAGAAGGGCCCCCTCTCTCGCTGCTACACGTCGTTCGCTCGCGTGCAAGTCACCAAAATATTGTTTGCGACAGAATTTTTGCACTAATGATAACAACTTTAAGACTATTTATGGTATGTGATAAATTGAATAGATTTATTTAACAACACGACACACGTCCGCCGCTGCAAAGTTGTCGGAGAAGAGTCAAAAAGGAGATAAGTATAGATGAAATAATGAAAGCAATGAAAAGCATGAAAGTAGGTAAGGCAGCCGGATATGACAGAGTTTCACTCGAAATGCCAAGGGCTGTAGAGGACGTGGTAGCAGGCCTGCTGTACACCTTGTTTAATTTATGTTGGGAACTAAAGCGGGTACGGGGAGACTGGTGCAAAGCCGTGATAGTCCCAATATATAAGGGAAAAGGGTCACAGCAGGACTGTAAAAACTACCGTGGTATCAGCCTTCTTAGCATTGTGGGAAAACTGTATGCTAAGGTACTAATTGAAAGAGTTATGAAAGAAACTGATGAAAAAATTTGGGATGTGCAAGCGGGATTTAGAAAGGGAATGGGGTGTACAAATCAAGTCTTTTCCATGCGCATGATCGCGGAGAAGTTTTTGGCGAAAAACCAAAAAGTTTTTTGTGCGTTCATGGACTTGGAAAAGGCTTATGTCAGAGTGGACAGGGATATGTTATGGCAAACGCTGAACGCATTTAGGTTGAGCGCTGGTTTGATACAGGCATTAAAGTCTCTGTATAGAGACTCGAGTGCTTGTGTTAGAATCAACGGGGTCTACTCGGACTGGTTTGGCATCCATAAAGGTGTCAACCAGGGTTGTGTAGCTTCTCCGTGGCTGTTCAACCTATTTATGGATAGCTGTTTGGAAAATTTGAAGGTTGTAGAATGCGGGTTAAGAATGGGTGAGTTAACCATCAAATGCCTTTTGTACGCCGATGATCAAGTCATACTTGCGTCGTCGGCGGCCGAGTTGTAAATGATGGTTACATTAATGAACAGGTCATTAAAAGAAAGGGGAATGAAAGTGAACGCAAGTAAGACGAAGGTGATGGTTTTTGAAAGAGATGAAAGCAAAACGGTATGTGAAATAAGAATAGAAGGAGAGTTAATTGAGCAAGTGGAAGAGTTCGTATATTTGGGATGTGTATTCGGCAGGGATGGGAGATATGATAAGGATATGGAACGACGAGTGAATGCAGGAAATAAAGTAAATGGGGCTCTACACTCTATTGTGAAAAGTCAGAATGTGTCAAAAAAGGCACGTATGGCAATTCACAATGCTGTGTTAGTCCCTACTTTAACGTATGATAATGAAAGTTAAGTGTGGCAGAAGAAGCACGACAGTAGAATAAATGCAGTAGAAATGTGGTCACTAAGGAGTATGTTAGGGCTGAATCTGAGTGACAGGGTGAGAAACTGTGTGATAAAAGAAGAGTGTGGTTTGCAAGATGATGCGGTGACCAGGATTAAGAAAGGAAGCTTCGGTGATTTGGTCATGTAGAAAGAATGAATGTGGAAATACTGACAAAGCAAATATATGTTGCAGAAGGAATGGAAGAGTCGGAAAGGGACGTCCTAGGCGGAAGTTTCTCGACCAAATTGGCGATATACTAAAAATGGGCCAAATTAAGAATACCCTTAACCGAAGAGCATGTATGCGTAGGTATATGGATGTGGAAGAGGCGAGAAAGGTATGTCAGGATCGTGCTAAATGGAAGTCTGTAGTCTCTGCCTACCCCTCTGGGTGACAGGCGTGAGTGTTTATGTTATGTTATTATGTTATATAGAAAAGATATCGTAATTCGATTCATTTCGATATTTTTTCATTTTTGTCCAAGCCCGGTTTTTTTATTTTACATCTGAATTAATTCAGGCGTAAACCAACAAGGGAAACGATTAGGTTTGACTTCTTTGATTGGCACATGTTTTTTAATAATTTTGTAAATTGTCTCATAAAAGCACGCGACAGCATCCTCGGCATCTTTCTCCATAAAAAGATTTTCCTAATCGATGTTCATAATTTCATCTTTTATTTTATCACAGTTAGCCAATCTATAGCATTGTTAGTATATATATTGTTAGTATAGAATTGTTTTAAGCTAGATACCTGTGCAGTTATTAATGTCTTATGTTATAAAAGATTTTTGATGCTGGGATTTAACACGAAAATGATATGTAATAATAATAAAATGAAATCACAGTTGTTTAGCGGGGATGTTATTCCGATAAGAGGAGTTTGTCATTTTAAATGGTGGCATAAAAATAAAATGTATGTTTTAAAATTTGCAATAGAAAATAATATGATTAATTGTGAAAATGAGCTGGATCGACAAGCGTATTCGGAACTAGGATTAATTCAACCTATTTAGGGCATTAATATGGTAGAAAATTCGGATCTTTTTGATGGTTTAGGATGCTTATCTGGTGAGTACCATACAGTTATTGATAAATCAGTTAAACCGGTAGTCAAACCGGTAGTTTATGTTGTGCTCCGCGAAAAGTACCTCTAGGATTATGTGATAAATTATTAGAAGAAATACACAGAATGACCGACTTAGGAGTCATTAGGAAGGTCACTCACACAACATAATGGGTTAATTCAATAGTAATTGCAGTAAGAACGAACGGAACATTTCGAATTTGTTTAGACCCGAGACCTCTCAATAATGCTGTACAGCGTGCACATTTCCATCTGACAACCAACAAGGAACTTGCGACTAAATTTCACGGAGCTAGTTTTTTTTCTGTATTAGACGAAAATTCGGGTTTTCGGGCAATAATACTTGATGATCAGAGTTTAGACTTATGCACCTATAGTACACTGTTTGGGCGCTATCAGTATTTAAGGTTACCTTATGGTTTAAACGGCGCTTCAGAGGTCTTTTATGCTAAGATTAAGCAATTAATAGCGGATTTAGATGGAGTAGATTGTTTTATAGATGATATTATATGCTGGGGACGAAATAATGACAAACATGATGGGCGTTTAAATGCATTACTAAATAGGGCTCGTGAAATTAATTTAAAATTTAATAAAGATAAATATTCTACATGTTTGGAGGAAGTGACTTATTTAGGTCATATATTTAACAAAAACGGAACGAAACCAGATTTAGAAAAAGTAAAAGCATTAAAAATATGCCAACGTAAAAAGACGAAAATCATTAGAACGATTTTTAGGAGCCGTAAATTATTTATCTAAGTTTATACCTAAGTATTCCGAGCGTATTTATCCGCTTACTCGACTGTTGAAAAAGGACACAGATTGGTGTTGGGAGAGTGAACAACAGAATGTATTCAATTTATTAAAAGAATTAATAAGCAACGCACCCGTGTTGGCTTTATATGACGTATCGCAACCGACTGTGGTCTTGGTGGACGCAAGCAGTGTAGCGTTAGGAGCCGTGTTGTTGCAGGGTGGCCGCCATATTGAAGATACTTCACGTACATTCACCGCCACACAGGTACGAAATGCGCAGATAGAAAAAGAAATGCTATCTATTCTCCTTGCGTGTGAAAAGTTGCACCAATATATTTACGGTAAAAGTGATGTTTTAATTGAAACAGATCCTAAACCGCTAGAAAGAATTTTTAAAAAGCCCTTAGATTCAATACCAGAACGCTTACAGCGAATGATTTTATGATTACAATGTTATGATTTGATAGTTACATATAAGCCTGGAAGTTATATGTGCTTGGCCGATACATTATCACGTGCCCCTATTTCAGAACTACGAGTATATAAAGTGAGTGATAAGGTATTATATCAAGTGCATATGGTAATTTATAACATGTCCGTTTCACATAAAAATTTGTGTGTAATTAAAAATGAGACTTTAAATGATAATAATTTAAAAAGTTTATTGGGATATATAAATCAGGTTTGGCCGGAATATAAACGGGATATTGAAGATAATTTAAAATATTATTGGTCTATGAGAGGCGAGTTATTTTGTTGTTATAGATGGTGTTATTTTTAAAAATAAACAAATATTAATTCCCAGTACCTTAAGAACCGAAATGCTAAAAATCATACATGATGGGCATTTAGGGATAGACCGCTGTAAAAAGCGAGCACGTGAAGTGTTATTCTGGCCAGGCATTTCTTATAATATACAGAGATATGTAAATAAGTGTGTAGTGTGTCAAGAGGATTCAAATAAATCTAGTTAGGAACCGATGATTGCCGTTTCTATTCTAAATTTACCATGGAGTAAAATCGGGACGGACATATTTCAGTATGATGGCATTTCAGCAAGGAGAAATTTACACAGCTGTCGAAAACCCTCTACGATAAGGGTTTCAAATATGACCAAGCCACCAATGTCGGCGAGGCCATCAAAATCATGCCGGCGTCTATAGAAGACTTCTGGAATATAACCCGTCTCTTCACGGCCGAGCGTGTGTCCTATCACACATACGCTCTCGCCGAAGAAAGGAAAATCAAGGCGGTCCTCCGCGGAGTTCCTTATGAACTCGTAAACGAGGACATTCTGGAAGATCTTAAGTCCCAAGGTTTCCCCATAAAAGCTGTGCACAAGATGCACAGAAGCAGGGCCGAGAGATTTAACCTCGCCCTCCTCGTTCACACCAATGTGCCGGAGGCGAAGGCCATCTTCCGCGAGGTACGCACTGTGTGCGGCCTGTCGCGTGTAAAGATCGAAGCCCCACAGAGGCGCGGTTACCCAGCGCAGTGCCACCGCTGCCAACTCTATGGGCACGCGGCAGCCAACTGCTCAGCCCCACCCAGGTGCCTTAAGTGCCTAGAACCCCATAACTCGAAAGAATGCTCTCGTCCCAAAAACGCCGAATCCCCACCCGCATGTATTCTATGTGGACAAACAGGCCACCCGACCAACTTTAGAGGCTGCCCTCGCGCTCCTCGCTCACTTCTGAGCCACAAAGCTCCACCCCGGGTCAATGACCGAACTTTCCCGGATCTTGGAAGCCGCATGCCCTGCCAGGGCCAGCCCCTACCACAGCCCTCTCAGCGCTCATCTCAGCCGCATGCCCCGCCAGGTCCAGCCCCTACCACAGCCCCCTCAGGGCTCATCTCAGCCCACACAGGGCATCTATCGGCCATCTCAGGGCCCTCCTCGGCCCCTTATGAGCCTTCCGCTCTCCCAGCCTGCGCCGCTCCCAATAAACCCTTGGTTCCCAAAGGCAACAAATGTCCCGCGGCCCTCCGGCGACCCACAAAAACAGGCAGACCCTATAGTAGATGATCTATGCCTAGTGTCTAACACTATGAATAAGATCAATATAGAGGAAATCTCTATCCTTGCGCGTAAACTGCGCGCTGGTCAGTCCCCTCAGAACCGTCTCCTTGCTCTTTCTTTCTGAGCACATCGACCTACTAAGGTCGTTCTAATAACACTATGCCGGAGCCCTCTGCTCCCGCATTATCGCACGGTCGTATTAAACCAAAGGGTTTGTCGCTTGTTTCGTTCAATATCCGCGGTTTGCGAAATAACCTCCCAGAGCTTAGGCTATTTCTTCAAGATCGCGAAGCCGACCTCCTCCTCTTTTAGGAGACCCACCTCAGCCCTAAGGTCTCAAAAAGCCTCTGTATTAAAAATTATTCACTTCTTCGTAATGACAGAACCGTCCGCAAAGGCGGCGGTACTGCCATTTATTACAAAAAGTCCCTTCATTGCTCCCACATCCCAACTCCGACGCTTATCAGTATGGAAGCCACTATCACTAGAGCCATGACTGGACACCTGTCTATCATTATAGCCTCTTGCTATATCCCTAGCGGAACCCTCTCCGTTAAGAGTGATTTTGAAGCCATCCTTGCATTAGGCGACTCAGTCATTATGTTTGGAGATTTTAACTCCAAGCATACCAAAATGGACTTGCCGCACTACCACTAGCAGTGGCAGGGTGCTGGTCAATATCACTCAGTCTCTCGACCTGACTATCTACAGCCCCCTCGCTGTCACCCACTATCCCGACAACGTTAACTACGCTCCTAACGTGTTAGACTTTGCTATAGTTAAAGGAGTCTCCCTTAACCTTAGAGCAATTGAGTCTCTCGATGATCTAGGATCCGACCACCGTCCTGTATCCCTCCTTCTTGGTCATCAGCCACATCCAACTCCCACTTCCAAAACCTACACCAACTGGAAGGGCTTCAAGAAGTCTCTAGCCTCAGCTATAGACTCTCCGGACCCTCCCATAACCCTTTCTTCCGACATACGTACGGGGAAAATAGACACCGCGGTCGAAAATCTCACCTCACTTATAACATCCTCTCTTAAAGAGAATGAAAAGGACGTCTCGGTTGCTAAAACTAGTCTTCCCCTAGATATCAGCAATTTGCTCAAAGACAAAAAAGCTGCCCTCCGTAGAGCTGCACGCTATCCCAATCCCGAGTATAGACTCGCGACCCACCGCCTTCAACGCAAACTCCGTTACCGCCTCAAAGATTACAGAGACCTCGAAAGGGGCAATCTCATGGAGAAAATCTCCCCCTCCCACACAGCGTACTTACTACCAGATGGCGAGAGCCCTCCGGATAGACGCTATCACGCATACTCCCCCTCTGTCTCGTCCCTATTGCCTTCGAAGACGAAGAAAAGGCTGAGTGCTTCGCTGACAGCGTCGCCGCTCAATGCTCTCCCAGCTCACAAGCCACTGACCGCCTACACATCAAACTAGTGGAGGACGAGGTCCATCGCCGGAACTCGCCCCCCACCGCCTCTGCCCCTATCACTGTGTCCAAAGATGAGATTTCATCTACCATCAAAGGACTTAAGCCCAAAAAAAGCACCGGGTGCGGATGGCATCTCCAACCAAGCCCTCAAACACTTTCCGTAGCAGGTGATCGCCTTATTGGCCATAATATTCAACGCCTGCTTCGAATTCAGCTACTATTCCACCTCTTGGAAAGAGGCAACTGTCATTGGCATTCCCAAGCCAGGCAAACCTTACCACCTCCCCTCCAATCACCGTCCCATCAGGCTCCTCAAGGCCATGGGCAAACTTTTCGAACGAGTTATTCTCGTGCGCATGAGGCGCCATTTGTTTCGCACAGACGGCGACCCTCTTGTCATCCCTCAACAATTCGGGTTTCGTGCCAAACACTCGTACCCCCAGCAAGTTCACCGCATAGTGGAATATATCCTCAACGGTTTTTATCCTCGTCGTCAAAAGACCATCGCGGTCTTTTTCGACATTGCCAAGGCATTCGACAGAGTCTGGCACGAAGGCCTTATCTACAAATTGTACGACTTAGGCCTCCCTGACCGTTTCATCCACCTTATAGCCTCCTATCTGATGGATCGTACCTTTCGCTTTAGACACGAAGGCACGCTATCCTCTACTTGTCAATTCAAAGCCGGTGTCCCTCAAAGCTCTGTACTTGCCCCCCTCCTATATATTATAATTCAACAACGACATCCCTATCCCGTCGAACGGTGTTAAACTAGTCCTCTTCGCAGATGACACAGCCCTTTACTCTAAAGGCAACTCACTGCCACAGATTCGGAACAAGATCCAAAAGTCAGTTAACGACTTAGGAGCTTGGTTCCAAAAATGGCGTAAACCCGGAGAAGAGCTCCGCCGTTTGCTTCGAATATAAACGACGCCGTCTCACCACCACTCCGCCACTCAGGATGTTAGGAACCCCTGTCCCATGGCAAACAAAAGCCAAATATTTAGGCGTCACCCTTGACTCAAGGCTCACTTTCTAGCCCCATATCAAGAAGGTAACTCGCACCGCACGATTTTACATGGTTAGGCTCAACAGCATGTTGGGCAGACACAGTAAATTATCCCTCCGCATCAAGCGAACTCTATATAAGGTCTGCATACGACCTGCCATGACCTACGTGGCCCCCATTTTCGCACATACTAAGCCCAAAGTTATAAATGAACTTCAAATAGTTCAAAATCTATTCTGTCGTAGGGCCACTAACTCGCCATATTATGTCCTTAATGCCGACCTACACCGAGACTTAGAGCTCCAAACAATCCAGGAGTTCCTTAAATCACTCTCTGAGAGATTTTTCGAAGCCTCAGAGTCCCACCCAAATCATCTCATTCGTGAGACAGCTGCATATGCAGCCCCTATCCACACTCGCCATAGTGTGCGCAGATCGAGAAACTCTATCTCGGACCCCTCCAACAAGCCTTCGGCTGACCTGAACTGCATCTGGCAGCTCAGGCCGAGCCTACATAACACATCCCTTAATCTGCCTTAGTTAGGCTCATTTCTAAGCGGCTTTTCGCCGCTTGCGCCCTCCTTTCTGCCAAGGAGGGTCGCGTCCGTATACGGCTTAGAGATCTCTAGTTAGACCGTGAAACCAATCCATAAAGGCGGTGTTTAGTGGGTAAAAGTCTCCACATAATCACGCAGCCGGCTGCGTGGTATGCTATGAGCATTCACCGCCTCCCTTCCCCGCTTTCCGGAGGGTTGGCCATATTTGCTTCGGCGCAAAAAAAGACAAATAGTACATGAGAATAAAGAACAGCATCCAATTACAACAATAACTATTTCTATGCGTAGTGAGAATGAGGGATATTCTTCGAACGATGAATATGAACCGACAATGTTAAATTTTAAAGTTAATGAAAATTATTCTCCTCCTCTTACTCAAAGTAAAGCGTATAAAAATAAATAATAACCTACTTAATTAATCTTTTGTAATCACATAAAAAAGGTTATGGTTATGGTAACATAATGGTAAAATAAAAAATTAATTTTACTTAAGTAAGTTTTTAATTCATGTAAGATTAGTAAAAAAATAATTTTTGTTAAAAACTTATTTTTAAGGGGAAGACGTTGTGGGTAGTCTTAAAATATTATATGTTAAGAACCGCCTTTATTATTAAAAACAGTTGTCATCTGACTCCGTTGTTTCATTGTCACTACAATATCCTCATAGAAGGCCTATATAAAGGTAAGGATGACTGGTCAAACTGCAATTCTTACCGTGGCATTTCTCTACTTTCAGTGCCTGCAAAAGTCTTCGCCAGACTTCTATTAAACCGCTTCAGGAAACTTTCTGAAAGGATTTTGCCAGAATCCCAGTTTGGCTTCCGACCTGACCGTGGTACCTGTGAGGCAATTTTCTCATTGCGTCAATGGCAGGAATAAAGCAAAGAACAGTGTCGTAATATTTATCTCTGTTTTGTAGACCTTGAGAAGGCATTCGATACTGTACCGCGAGAAGCCCTCTGGATAGTGCTGTGGAAAATAGGATGCACGCAGAATTTTGTGAGACTTTTGAGACTCTTACATGACGACATGCCGAGCTACGACGCAGTAAACGCTGATGAGTCAGAGTTTTTTCCCGTTACCTGTGGGGTAAAACAAGGGTGTGCCCTTGCACCCATACTATTCACGTTATACTTTGCAGTTGTAGTCCAGGAAGTCTTAAAAACTACCCCTGAAGGAATCCGCATTTGTTTCCGCAATGATGGCAATCTTTTCAGCTTAGTCAGACTTAAGACTCGTACGAAAGTGCCTTACACACTTATACAGAGATCGTCTACGCAGAAGATCTATGTTTTGTGACCAATTCCCCAGCTGGCCTGCAACAGCTTGTTACCAACTTTCATGAGTCGTGCCGTAGTTTTGGTTTGAATATAAGTGTTAAAATTTATGTTGTAGAAGTGAATGGCAGAGTCGGAAAGGGACGTCCTAGGCGAAAATTTATCGATTAAATTGGCGATTTATTGAAAACGGGCCAAATTAGGAGTACCCTTAACCGACGAGCATGTATGCGTAGGTGTATGGATGTGAAAGAGGCGAGAGAGGTGTGTCAGGATCATGCCAAATGGAAGTCTGTAGTCTCTGCCTACCCCTCTGGGTGACAGGCGTGAGTGTTTATGTATGTATGTATAAGTGTTAAAAAAACGAAAGTGATGTCTTTAGATATCTACGGTCAAGAAACACTGGCCATCAAACTCGGTGATAATATACTTAAGCAGATCAATACATTTCGTTACCTGGGGAGCACGATAACATCAAAAAGTGACCTTGTTGCTGAAATCAACAGTCGAATCATTGCCGCTACTGCGGTATTTGGTAAACTGGATCGCAGGGTCTTTAGCTCATATTATCTAAGGCTGACTACCAAATTTGACATTTATAAGGCGGTAGTGCTGCCTAACATACTGTACTCTTCAGAGTTAGGAACAGTTTACCGCCGTCATATACAGACGCTGAATCGCTTCCACTTGCAATGTCTGCTCAAAATTCTCAACATCCTTTGGTCTAATCGAATTCGGAATATGGAAGTGCTACGTACCATGGGGATTGAGGCCTACCTTATACAACTCCGTTAGTGTGGACACCTATCGCGAATCTCAGACCAGCGTACGGCAAAGTACATCTTTTTCTCTGAACTTGAGACGGGCAAGCGTAAGCATGGCAGACAACTCCTCAGATACAAAGATGAACTTAAGCGCCACATGAAGAAGTTCGACATTAAGCCTTCAGATAAGTCAAGCAGCCGCTCGACGACCGGAGTGGAGGTCTTTGGTGAAATCCAAAGTCAAAATGTTTGAGAAAATCGCTGCTCTGAATTTGATGCCCGACGTGATGAACTCAGAGCACGCCCACATTGTGCGATTAAATATAACTTCTGTAATAGTGTGCTCACCTGCCTGCAATGCGTGCGAACATTTGTAAATAAGATCGGCTACGTTAGCCACGCACACACACATCAACGACAGGATCAGAGTTGAAGAGGTCGCCGTGGCCGAAATCGGTTGAGGATTATTACGAATTATGAATACATTATTAGGGCGATGTATACGCTTTTACAAAAAAAATCCCAGAAAATATATAAAATTTGACCTGCACAAAGTTCAAAAACATTATTAAACTAAGTTTGTATATAAATAAATATTATAATGTCGCGCGCCTAATTTGACGTCTGGTACCTGGCACTAGTGCCATCTAGTTTCGGGTAACAGAGCGAGGAGAGCTTTCCAGAAAATTCCATGACTAATCTTTCACCCAACAGCACCATCTAGTATCGAATTGAAGAACTAAGCTCTCTAGAAGCCCCACACTCGAACTTTCTGCGTCTAGTCGGTCGGCGCCCGTATCTACGGGAATATTCTGGATGTTTCGGTGTAAACGTGTATTTAAACCCGATGCATACCAAGCTTAGGAGCGAAATAAAGTGAACCAGTGTGATTAGTGTCTTTTAAGTTTTAACTAGTGTAAAATGAATTAAAGTGTTAATTTTGGTAATTCAATCGGCAGTTTTTACTGTCACGAACCTCAAGCTCGTAACAATTGGTGTCAGAAGTGGGATAAAATCATGCCGATTTTACCTACGGACGAGATGGAGGGTGTCCGTACCCGAAGTCAACGACAGCAGGAGACGGACAAGAGACGATTTGGTGGTGCAAAGCCGCAGACGTCAGAGGGCCAGCCACGGAGGCTTGCCCGTCAGCAGCTCCTACACCTGCAGCATCTGACTTAGGTGCTCTGATGGTGATGCTGCAGGAACAGGCCCACCGACAGGAGGAACAGGCCCACCGATAGGAGAACAGGCCCGCCGATAGGAGGAACAGGCCCGGCGACAGGAGGAACAGGTCGCGTCGTTTGGTAGAGCAGCTGCGGGGCGGACAAGAGGAACAGGCCCGTTGGTTGAAAGAGCAGCAGGAGGAAAAGGCCCGCCGACAAGAAGAGCAGATGCTCCTCGTGAAGGACATTCACGCTAACTTCGGGAAAGAGATAAGGGAGGTGAAGGATAGGGTTGCTCAACATGACAACCGCCTGTCGGAAGCTGAAACCCAAATAAAGGAAGCTAAAATCCAAATCGACCACGTGAACAATCGAGTTGATTACGTGATGGCTGACGTGAAGAAAACGCTGGACGATCTCAAACTGGGGGATGGAACTACAGCTCCCACAGTAGCTACAACATCTTCGTTACGTGGGTTCAAAGTGACACCGTTCGACGGGACTTCTTCCTGGTCAGCCTATAAAATCCAGTTCAAGGCTGTTATGAAGGCGATCGGCTGGAATAAAAGTCAGGCCATGACTGCTCTCACACTAGGCCTGCGCAACCAGGCATTAACAATTCTGGAAGCTCTCGGTGAGGAAGTGACTTATGAGCAACTCCTTGAGGCATTGGAGGCGAGATATGGTGACGCTCACCTGGAACACGTCTTTCGTGCGCAGTTTAAAGATTGCGAGCAGCGCAACAACGAAAACCTGCAGCAGTGGGTTCTAGAGGTGGAGAAGCTGGTGCGAAAAGCATACCGGTCTGTACCTGCGCTCATTGAAGGGAACCTGGTGCAGACATCCATCGACGGCATCCGCGGCCTGGAAGTCAGAGCTGCTGTGAGGCTCGGGCAACACGAGACGCTTAAGGTCGCCTTGGCCCATGCACTGGAGGTGGAAGCCGTGCGGCAGGATCATCGTTCCCATCGCGTCAGGGAGGTTGCAGCAGCTACAGTTCGCGACCGCAAAAAGAATACAGCCCTAGGTGCTATGGCTGTGGGGAAAAGGGCCATCTTCGATCCAGCTGCCCTAAGCGAACCCTAGAAAGGGAAAGTGAACGATATCAGGAGGGTAGTGCGGCTAACAACACCGCCCAGCAGCAGCGGGGAAACGAGTAAAAGCCAGAAATGCGGGGCGAGTGCTGGCTGGTGTTAAAAGAGTCCCAAGGATCTCGATGTCACAAACCCATGATGGGAACAGTCTAATCATCAGGGGCGAGGTCAACAGAATGTCGTGTAAACTGAACATAGACACTGGAGCATCTCGTACGGTTGTTAGTTCCCAACTTATAAGTCAGTTCCTTGGGGACTCCGCATACAACCGAGAACGCGTTAATTTGGTAACAGCCACCGGTCAGCGTATACCCGCTGTGGAGATAAGGAGATGGAGTTGAAGCTAGGCAACGTGATCTACCTGCATAATGTAATAGGTATTAGGGTTCACTTTGGGTTTTTCTTGAATCTTTGTTCTAATTGATAAAGTCTCTGCAGAGCTATTGTTCGCGTATTTCCTTGGGTTGATAATAACATTTTAGGTTTCTTGGGTAGTGTCACAATGTAACGTCCGTCATTATTTCTGACAGTTGTGGTTTCGTAGATTTCCTCGCACCTTCGTTCATCTGCTGTAGGTATAATCTTATCGTACGCGTCTTGTTCCCACATTCGTTTAAGCATGTCGTTTAGATCAAGATTATGGTGCATAACAATCAATTTATCGACGGGTTTGTCTTCCACGCTCCCAAACAGAATCCAACCCAGGGTCGTATTTTGAGCACAAGGTGTTCCGGGGGTCCCTTGATAACTGAGTCGGCAGTTGCGTTGACATTATGTACGTTTTGATTCTTATGTTGAAGCTTGGGTCGTGCCTTGAGAGAATTTCAGTTTCTGCAGCATATTTAACGTTTGTTTTAGTAGAGCCAACGCCAGTGATAGTGCCATTGATAGGCGTTCTCCTTAATCGTAACATCTGGGCTGCTCTTTCACTCATAAACGTAGCCTGGGAGCCGTGATCAATCAACGCGCGTAACACTGTCACTTGTTTTAATCGTAACTTCTTACTGGTATGAGTGCTGTGGCCAGCAATCCAGTGGACACCTTAGAAGCGACATGTGATGAAAATGTGACATTGGATTCGGCTGATTGTGCAGAAGATTGATGATCTTCAACATCGTTATGTTTGTCTTGATTCTTGTAATTGTCTGGCTGGCTTGATGACGTCATAGGCGTGAAATGGTGCGTGAGCGTGTGATGACGTTTGTGACATATTCTACAGGACATCTTCAGGCGACATCGTCGTGCAGAGTGACCAGGGGCCAGACAATTTAAGCACAGATTATGTTTCTTTATGTAATCACATCTCTCTTTTGGGCTCAGCTTGATGAATTGTTCACAGTGACACAATGTATGATGTTCGTGACACATAGCACAAACTCTTAGTTTCGTAGAAGTCGCAGTATTCGTAGATAAGTGAACAGCGTATTCCCTTCCTCTAGGTGTTGGTCTTTCTCTGGTTGGCGGCGTGCAAAGCTCAAGAGTGCGGAATTTGAACTGTAAAAGTTTATTGAGTGCGTCCCATGTAGGTAAGTTTTCAGCATTATCCTTGTAAGCATCTTCTTCCCGATCATGGTGCGTCTCTGTGTCCAATTTTTGTACAACTAAAAATATTATGAGTGGATCCCAGGAGCTTGTTGACAGCCCAAGGTTTTTTTAATGCATTCAGGCATTCTGTTGTAGTATCCAAAATAGTCACCGGTCAGCGTATACCCGCCGTGGAGATAAGGAGATGGAGTTGAAGCTAGGCAACGTGATCTACCTGCATAATGTCATCGTGGCTGATATAATGGACGACTGCATCCTGGGCCTAGACTTTATGAGGAATAACTGTTGTGAGATCAACGTTAAGCAAGGTGTTTTGAAATGTGGACAGGAGGAACGTTTTATGGAAGGTGCGTTACCAGGGAACGTGTACAGCATTTAGAAGATTGTTTTTCCGCCGAGAACGGAAACGATTGTGCCGGTTAGTCTTCCTCGAAACGCTGGGCAAGCTCACCGTTGTGTACTTGTGGAAAGGGTAAACAATGACCTTCCATGGAAAGTAGCTCGAACTTTTGGACAGAACCACTGACATTTCAGGAGTACGTGTGCTGAACCTTTGTGACCTGGAACAGATTATAGAAAAAGGCACGCTGGTTGTTACTTCTGAGGAAGTGGATTGGTTACGTCGGTGCCAATATCTATCGAGTGAGACCCCAGCAAGGATGCACAAACGATAGTGACCACACTTTTGGAAGACTGTCGCAGCGTTCTCTCCACGAACGAAATGGTCAAGGCGAAGAAGTTGTTACTCAAGTATGCTGATGTATTCTCATCAAACGATGCTGACATAGGAAATACTGGCTTAGTTCAATACATAATAAACACAGGTGTTCGAGCAATAATGTAATGCATTTGTATTGTATGTAAGATAAACAGTAAGCATTTGTGAGTGAGGCCTTTATTAAGGTAAAATGTAATTTAATCTTCAGTAGCAATTAAAACACCGTACCATTGACACCTTGTTTCTGTGATCAGTAAAAATAGTGAACCTTAATACCACAACATATGGTCGATAATCGAGCCGGATTTAACGACGTGTTTCTTGTGACGTTATTATCGAGTGCTAAACAAAAGAACGGACCGGGCGGTCGAGGAGAGAACAAAAGAACCTTTTTACGTGAGTGTGACTTGTGCAAGTTATAAGACATTTTTACAACCGTTTGAATAATTTCATATTTGAGTAATCGAATTGAAACTACTTTGTTTATAAAACATTTTTGTAAAGTTTATAAAAATATGGCCACTACTCCGGAACAAATATTTTCTTAACTGGAAAATACAGCCTTATTATTAACCTAAAGAAATGTCCTAAGCAGCGACTAACTAAAGGATACATTGAAACTCGACTGAAAATGATAGAAGAGTATTGGAATTCTTTAAAAAACTCTCATCAAGATCTGGTAAAATGTGTTCCCAAAGAAAAGAAGCAAAATATACCTTATTTCGCAAACGAGGATTATTTTATTTATGAAGATCTATATTTATATTTAAAAGCCGACCTAAAAGATTTATTGTCAACATTAACACAGCCGATATCAAAGCTTCATTGTGTTCATACCAACCCTATTACATCCAATTGTAGCGCTCCCCCCTTCTCATAATAATAATAATATCATATTAAATATAATTAATTATATATATGTGACTAGGATAAATAAAATATGTTTTGATCTTTCTAAATGATCTTTCTAAAGGTTTAATAATAGGCAGTTTGTAATATTTTTGGCGTGATCGTCTTAGTTAGGGCCCTTATTTACGTTGTGTTTGTTTAGTAATTTAGTTCTTTTAGCTGTCTTTTGGAAGAATGAATATTCATTAGAGCAATTGAAAGCTGTTGGTAGTGCCTTATAAGCTAAGTGAAAAAGAAAAGGCTCGAGAAAGGTTAAGAACATAAAACGTCCCTATTCCACTTGTATCAGGTTTACATTATTAATTTATTATTATTTATCCTTTCCCTCTCGGAAAAGGCTCAAAATATATTTATACAAAATACCCGATACAAGGGTTTCGCTCTCCTACATTTATTTAAAAAATGTAGGGGAGGCACACGGCCCCACACACGCCGTGCACGGTGAGTGCCAACCATTTTGATGCACTCCCCCCGAAGGGACCGCTAATTCGGGAACTGGACCGTAGTCCACAGCAAAATAACTGGCGAACCAGTAAAAGAGGCTTGGCCCCTTGTTAGTGCGTAGGCACAAACATCGACCGAAGTCGCGCATGTCAATGCGTGTAAACGCCAAACAGAATACAAACGAATCCAGCCACAGTGAATGTACGTCACACGGTTTAGGCAAATAAGCACACTGGCTGTAAACCCTCCGTGAGCGCCACCACCTGCCAGACCGCCGCTCCTGCAGACGTGATGTAAGTGCATGGCATCACAACCAATAGCATGATCAGCACGGCTACTAGCCGCAGAGCGTGTCATGAGTCTACCGCTCACCTCAAGGGAATAGGGTCCCACGTTGTGCGGCTTTCGGCCGCAGCCTTGAGAGTCTCCTCAGATCCTCCCGCCACCACTAGCACCCGCATGAGGTCGACACATATGCTCCACCAACCAACACAACGGCAGTTATAAGATAAGAGTAAATTCGCCATCAGAAAGGGTTTGTGTCACTGACGTTGAGTAAATGCATTTTCGATCATGTTTGTCTCACCCACTAACAAGTTGCCTTCAATCATTCAAAGGTGGGAAAGTTACAGAGATATAATATTATGTTGTTATATAAAACATCGTGGAGGGCAGACTGTCTGCAGCCCCGTAATAGAGGGACCCGACTTGGGCAAAGCTACTCAGGCGTGAGTCAAACCAAGACGCAGAGAGCGCCATTGTGAATGGCGTCCCACCAAACAAACATCGCAGGGACGCAATGCTGCAGAACGCAACAAGCATCAATACGACTATCGTCGGGCTTACACCATCCCAAGGTCCCCCCATACATCCCAGCAGACATCACCACCCGCATACCTCCATCGACCAGAACCACAAGAGTGCGTCGAATCAGGCGCAGCACACCCGCAGATCCATCACAAGACGCAATACCGCAAGTAGCAGTAAGCATTAATGCAACTATCATACGGATGGCGCCCCCTCACAACAGACCCACATAACCCCTATCGATTTTGTTAACAAAGTTTTTATTGTTGTTATATAAAAATATCACCAACGTATCATAGTAGCACGTTACTAATACGCCAATGAACAAAACTCCACGTATCAAAGCGCTGATGCACTAAGACATGAAGTTGAGTATGCCTGTTACACCTAAAAGTGATACCAATTACACACTCATTATCCCAATCCGAAAGATAGACGACGCATCGCTATGCGCTACGACGTCGCCCACAAACGGTATGGGTGTGCGATGTCCACGGGAAAGCCGTATTGCTACAACAAACCCGCTTACCACCGGCACTAAGATTGTTGTTATATAAAACTGCACCAACGTATCATAGTAGCACGCTACTAAGACGCCAGTGGACAAAACTCCACGTATCATAGTGCTAATTCACTAAGACATGAAGTTGAGTATGCCTGTTACACTTAAAAGTGCTACCAAACACACTCATCACCCCAATCCGAAAGATAGACGACGCATCGCTATGCGCTACGACGTCGCCCACAAACGGTATGGCTGTGCGATGTCCACCGGAAAGCCGTATTGCTACAACAAACCCGCTTACCACCAGCACTAAGATGATATGTCTAGGACACATCGGTTAGCGAGTCCAAGTTTATCTCGGACCAATGGCTCGTGAAGCAGCATACACGCCACCATAATATTCCTTTTCAAGTCCCTAATAAGGACTAGTAATTTTGCTACAGTACTAAAAGTAGTCGGTCACCCGACCACTCCATACAATGCTTATGCATCAAGGAGACCTCCTATAATATTGCTTTTGTATCATAGACCTTACTTTCATAAGTCATTAATAATAGGGTTCAAACCCACGACCCTACTATTGTAATGCAAGTTCATCATGGAGACCTTCTATAGTACTGCTTTTGTATCATTGAGTTTAATATCATAAGTCCCTAATATATGACTAGTCATTGTGCTACAGTACTTCAGGCAGTCGGGCTCCCGACCACCCCATATATATTTTTACGAACCTCAAGTTCGTAACAATTGGTGTCAGAAGTGGGATAAAATCATGCCGATTTTACCTAAGGAGGAAACGGAGGGTGTCCGTACCCGAAGTCAACGCCAGCAGGAGACGGACCAAAGAAGATTTGGTGGTGCAACGCCGCAGACGTCGGAGGGCCAGCCGCCGGCTGCAGGCCAGTCAGTAGCTCCTACATCTGTAGCACCTGATTTAGGTGCTCTAATGGTGATGCTGCAGGAGCAGGCTCGCCGACAGGAGGAGCAGGCCCGTTGGTTGAAAGAGCAGCAGGAGGAGCAGGCTCGCCGACAGGAGGAACAGGCCCGTCGGTTGGAAGAGCAACTGCGGGGCGGACAAGAGGAACAGGTCCATCGTTTGGAGGAACAGCTGCGGGACGGACAGGAGGAACAGGCCCGTCGGTTGGAAGAGCAGATGCTCCTCATGAAGGACCTTCACGCTACCTTCGGGAAGGAGATCAAGGAGGTGAAGGATAGGGTTGCTCAGCATGACAACCGCCTGTCAGAAGCTGAAACCCAAATCGAGAAAGCCGAAACCCGAATCGACCAAGTGTACAATAGGCTTGACAATGTAATGGCTGACGTGAAGAAATCACTGGACGAACTCAAACTTGGGGATGGAACTACAGCTCCCGTAGTAGATACTACACCTTCGCTACGTAGGTTCAAGGTGCCACCGTTCGACAGGACTACTTTCTGGTCAGCCTACAAAATCCAGTTCGAGGCTGTTAGGAAAGCGAACGGCTGGAATAAAAGTCAGGTCATGACTGCTCTCATACTAGGCCAACGCGACCAGGCCTTAACAGTTCTGGAAGCTCTCGGTGAGGAAGTGACTTATGAGCAACTCCTTGAGGCATTGGAGGCGAGATATGGCGACGCTCACCTGGAACACGTCTTTCGTGGGCAGCTTAAAGATCGCATGCAGCGCATCAACGAAAACGTGCAGCAGTGGGCTCTAGAGGTGGAGAAGCTGGTGCGAAAAGCATACCGGTCTGTACCTGCGCTCATTGAAGGGAACCTGGTGCAGACATTCATCGACGGCATCCGCGACCTGGAAGTCAGAGCTGCTGTGAGGCTCGGGCACCACGAGGCGCTTAAGGACGCCTTGGCCCATGCACTGGAGGTGGAAGCCGTGCGGCAGGATTATCGTTCCCATCGCGTCAGGGAGGTTGCAGCAGCTACAGTTCGCGACCGCAACAAAGGATACAGCCCAAGGTGCTATGGCTGTGGGGAAAAGGGCCATCTTCGATCCAGCTGCCCTAAGCGAACCCTAGAAAGGGATGTTGAACGATCTCAGGAGGGTAGTGCGGCCAACAGCACCGCCCAGCAGCAGCAGGGAAACAAGTAAAGGCCAGAACTGCGGGGCGGGTGCTGGCTGATGTTAAAAGAGCCCCAAGGATCGCGATCTCACAAACCCATGATGGGAATAGTCTAATCATCAAGGGCGAGGTCAACGGAATGCCGTGTAAACTGACAATATACACTGGAGCCTCTCGTACGGTTGTTAGTTCCCAACTTATAAGTCAGTTCCTTGGAAACTCCGCATACAACTGAGAACGCATTAATTTGGTAACAGCCACCGGTCAGCATATACCCGTCCGTGTAGAGAAGGAGACGGAGTTGAAGCTAGGCAACGTGATCTACCTGCATAATGTCATCGTGGCTGATATAATGGACGACTGCATCCTAGGCCTGGACTTTATGAGGAATAATTGTTGTGAGATCGACGTTAAGCAAGGTGTTTTGAAATGTGGAAAGGAGGAACTTTTTATGGAAGGTGCGTTACCAGGGAACGTGTATAGCATTAAGAAGATTGTTCTTCCGCCGAGATCGGAAACAGTTGTTCCGGTTCGTCTTCCTCGAAACGCTGGGCAAGGTCACCATTGTGTACTTGTGTAAAGGGTAAACAATGACCTTTCATGGAAAGTAGCACGAACCTTGGTCAGAACCACTGGCATCTCAGGAGTACGTGTGCTGAACCTTTGTGACCGGGAACAGATTATAGAAAAAGGCACGCTGGTTGTTACTTGTGAGGAAGTGGATTGGCTACATCGGTACCAATATCTATTGAGTGAAACCCTCAGCAAGGATGCACAAACGAGAGTGACCTCACTTTTGGAAGACTGTCGCAGCGTTCTCTCCCCGACCGAAATGGTCAAGGCGAAGAAGTTGTTACTCAAGTATGCCGATGTATTCTCATCAAACGATGCTGACATAAGAAAGACTGGCTTAGTTCAACACAAAATAAACACAGGAGAAGAATTGCCTATCCGTCGGCGGCCAAGAAGATTGTCGGTAGCACGTGAAAAGGAAGTGGAAACCATAATTGAAGGAATAGTAAAGGGTGGTGTTATTGAACCTTCATCTAGTCCGTGGTGTTCACCAGTGGTGCTGGTAAAGAAGAAGAATGGCAGCATGAGGTTTGACGGTGTTGACTACCGCCGTCTGAACGACGTTACGAAGAAGGACAGCTATCCCTTGCCAAGAATTGATGACACGCTGGACATGCTTACAGGAATAAAGTGGTTTAGCAGGCTGGATCTAAAAAGTGGCTACTGGCAAGTTAAAATTGACCCCAAGGACAAAGAGAAAACTGCGTTCTCGACGGGAAAGGGTCTGTCGCAATTTGAAGTAATGCAGTTTGGGTTGTGCAATGCTCCAGCAACGTTTGAAAGGCTGATGGAACTTGTACTTGCCGGGCTAATAGGCGATGCCTGTCTGGTCTACTTGGATGACATCATCATCGTGGCCGTATGTTTGAGGAACACCTTCAAAACCTCCGCTCATGAAGATTCAGAGTGCCAACCTCAAGTTGAGTCCGAAGAAATGTTCACTATTCAAACAGCAAGTTAACATTTTGGGGTATGTAGTATCGGAAGAAGGTATCCGCACGGATCCAGAGAAAATCGCCGCTGTCAAGGATTGGCCGGTTCCAAAAGACAAGACGCAGGTTAGAGCATTTTTGGGTTTGTGCTCCTACTACCGGCGATTTTTGAAGAACTTTGCAGATATAGCCAAACCTCTGCATAAGCTAACCAAGGAGAGGCGACATTTCTGCTGGGATGAAAGTTGCAATATCGCATTCCAGGAGCTCAAAGACCGTCTGTGCAAAACACCTATTTTGGAATACCCTGATGCAAGCAAAGAATTTATAGTTGACACAGACGCAAGTGATAGAGAACTCGGCGGTGTGTTGTCTCAACGGAACGGTGATCGAGAGATTGTGATAGCGTACTTCAGCACGTCGTTGTCAAAACCGGAAAGGAACTATTGTGTCACAAGACGCGAATTGCTAGCTGTGGTAAAGTCGTTGCAGCATTTTAGCAAATATCTTCTGGGGCGAAAATTTTACTTACGAACTGACCATGCTGCACTAAAATGGCTATTGCAGTTTAAAAATCCAGAAGGACAAGTTGCGAGGTGGATTGAACTACTGCAGGAATACGACTTTGAGATCGAATATCGCAGCGGGAAATCTCATGGCAACGCAGATGCATTGTCAAGAAGACCTTGTCCTGAAGATTGCAAACATTGTACTAGGCAAGAGAGTAAGGAAGTGGTATCCGTGAGGATGCTCAGGGCAGACCACCTCAGCAACGAGTGGAAGGACAGCTTACAACGTGCACAGCAGGAAGATTCGGACATCAAGCCGATTCTAGAATGGATGAAGGCCAGTGCTCCCAAGCCCAAGTGGAGCGACGTCTCAGCGATGAGTTCGACCACTAAAAGCTATTGGGCCCAGTGGGACAGCTTGCTGCTTCAGGATGGAGTTCCGAGCCGTAAATTGGAAAATGTTCCGGGAGACAGCTGTCATTTGCAAATGGTTGTCCCTAAAGCTAAAGTACTTGATGTTCTACAGCTGTACCATAATGATTATTCAGGAGGTCATCTGGGAGTTAAACGAACTCTACTGAAGATCCGAGAATGGTTTTACTGGGTTCACTGTCGAAACGATTTCGGGGACTGGTGTCGCAAATGTACAAGTTGTGCGTCTGTAAAGGGACCTCAGACTCGTAGTAGAGGTGCATTGAAGTTGTTCAATGTTGGTGCACCATGGGAGAGAATAGCCATTGACGTGGCAGGGCTGTTTCTGGAGAGTGAAAGCGGTAACAAGTATTTCATGGTTGTGATGAATTACTTCACTAAGTGGCCAGAAGTCTTCGCCATTCCAAATCAAGAAGCTTCAACAGTTGCAGATAAACTAGTTCAAGAAGTCTTCTGTCGTTTTGGGATACCTTTAGAGATTCACAGCGATCAAGGAAGGAATTTTGAGTCTCAAATATTCCAGGAAACTTGCCGAGTTATGGGTACTCATAAAACAAGAACGACTTCTAATCAGACATTGGAGAGGTACCTAGCAAAAGTTGTAGACAACCGGCAACGAGATTGGGATAAACACATACAACCGTTTTTGCTGTCATATCGAAGCGCTGTTCACGAAAGTACATCAGCAACACCAGCTTTCGCAAACTTTGGAAGAGAATTACGGCTGCCTGCAGACCTGATCACCGGGATACCACCAGATGCCCCACGCAGTATAACCGATTATGCAAATGACTTGCGGAGCAAAATGAATGACAGTTATAAACACGTCAGACAATCGGGCCAGCAAATGTCTGAAAAGATGAAAACCCGGTATGACCGCAAAATGAACAACAAAGGGTTCGACGAAGGTTCACTAGTGTGGTTGCACAATCCGGTCAGCAGCAAAGGGAAATCTCCTAAGCTTCAAGCTAAATGGGACGGCCTGTACCGGATTGTGACCAGGATCAACGATGTAACCTATCGGATACAGAAGGGCGCAAGAGGGACTCCTAAGATCGTCCATGTGGATCTCCTGGCGCGTTATTATGGGGGCGATAATGCTCGGAACGAGCATGTCTTAGGAGGGGGCAGTGTTGCGCGGCTAAGTTCACATCTGGCACTAGCGCCATCTAGTGTCGGGAAACGGAGCGAGGGGAGAGCTTTCCAGAAAATGACATCACTAATCTTTCAACCGATAGCGCCATCTGTTGTCGAAATGAAGAACTAAGCTTCTGGAAGCTGACTCTCGAACTTTCGGCGCTTTGTCGATTGGTGCGCGTATTTACTTGAATGTTCTAGATGATTCGGTACTAATGTGTATTTATAAGCGCTGCAAGGTGCGATTGGGAAAGTATTGAATTTGGCGAGACAAGCGAAGCTTCGGAGCGGAATAAAGTGAATTAGTGTGCTTAATTATTGGTGTTTTAAGTTTTGATTTGTGTGATAAAATTAAAGTGTTAATTTAGGTAATCCTATCGGCAATTTTTACTGTCACGAACCTCAAGCTCGTAACAATATGTACAACTGCAGGTATGTATCTCCGGCAGCTCCTCTATACAAGACATCTATACATGAACACCTTCCATAACTTAGGAAACTTTTCTTTTATACGTGAACTCCTTCCACAACTTAGGAAATTTCTGTTATACACGAACTCCTTCAACAACTTAGGAAAATTTTCTTTTATACATGAAATCCTTCCAAGACTTAAATTTTTAATAAATTTTCTAATTATCTTATAAATGTTATTTATCTATATTTTTATACTATTTTCGACTTGTATTTCTAATATTTATCTTATTTTAAATATTTTTCAAGTTTTTAATAAATTTATTTATTATGGAAGACAATATTTTGCCTTTAATTTACTATGTTATTGGTCTAATGTATGAAATGTATTTATATTAACTTTATGGTTATTAATGTAATTTTATTGTTTATTATATATCTTTTAAGACTATTTTTGACGCCCCTTTATATTGAATTTAATTATTAATAATAATATTGGGCCGTCACACAAAGAAGGAACAGTTAAATTACCACGAATACAACTGCCTTCTTTCGCCGGTATTTACGAAGAATGGCCTGCATTTCAAGATTCATTTAAGTCGTTAGTGCACAAAAACTCATCACTTAGTAAAGTACAAAATCTTCACTATTTAAAAAGTAGCCTTACAAGTGAAGCCGAATCTTTTTTGAAGCACATGCAAGTAACAGAAGACAATTATGGTCAGTCATGGTTAATGTTTAAAACTCGTTACGGAAATAAACGTATAATAGTAAACTCTCTATTGAAAAGATTATTTATGCAGAGAAAAATCCCTGCCCAAACTGCAAACTATATGTAGGCACTTCTCGATACCACTACAGAATACATTAACAGCTTAAAGAATCTCAACATTTCAACCGACTCTTGGGATCCGTTAATTATATTTCTCGTTGTGCAGAAATTGGACCCAGAGACGCACAGAGAATGGGAGGAGTTTGCTTACCGGGAAAATTCCGAATTACCCTTGTGGGCGGATCTCTGTAAGTTTTTTCAATCGAAATTTCGTACATTAGAACTAATTACACCTTCACCAAGGGACAAGATTATAAGAAGTAAAGAAAATACGCTACATGTTGCTACTGCGGCTACGTCTAAAGTAAGAAGTTGCCTAATGTGCAAAGTAAATCATACCCTGTGTCACTGTAGGGAATTTACTAAGATGGAATCCACAGAAAGGTATTGTTACGAGCTTGAGGTTCGTGACAATAAAAATTGCCGATAGAATTACCTAAATTAACACTTTAATTCCCTTTACACTAATTAAAGTAAAAAACACTAATAATTAATCACACTGATTCACTTATTTCCGCTCCGAAGCTTCGCTTGTCTCGCCAAATCAACACTTCCCCGATCGTATCTTGCAGCGCCTATTTATATAAATTAGCAGCGAAATATCCAGAATATTCAAGTAAACACGCGCAAGGTACCGAGAGTTCGTGTTTCAACTTAAAGAAGTTTAGTTCTTCGGTTCCAGACTACGCTAGTGCCGTCGACTTGAGCGCGTAACAGTATCAATACTTAAAGAACCAAAATCTTTGTTTTAATTGTCTGGCCCCGGGATAATGCAAAAAAATGTCGCCTTAACATGTCCTGTCGAATATGCCACAAACGTGGCAAACATGGTGGCGTCATCAAATCAACCAGGCAATGACCAAGCGCACGAAGAATAATGATCAAGGAAGCTCTTCAAAGCCAACAATATCAAATGTTCAGTTATCATCACTCTTTGCTACTAGTACTACCACAGCATTATTGGCTACAGCACTCATAGTTGTCAAAGATCAATTGGGACATACAACTGTACTACGTGCCTTAGCAGACCATGGCTCACAAGCCACATTTATTAGTGAAAGAGCTGCTCAGACACTTAAACTAAAACGCACTGCTATTAAAGGCACAGTTACAGGCATTGGATGCCGCAAAACAATTTAAAGCAAGCTGCTGAAATACAGCTTTTATCAAGATATGAAGCAAACTTTAAGCTCAATATCAAAGTTTACATTATGCCAACTCGTCTTACATCTCAGCTAGCAGCACAAACCATTTCTCTAAACAACTGTCCACACCTCCAAGGCCTAGTTTTAGCAGATCCAGCATTTAATCAACCAGGAAGGATAGACATGATATTAGGCGTGGACGTATGTGCACAAATTATGAAAAGTGAAGTATTCAAGGGTCCTCCAGGCACTCCATGCGCTCAAAATACCAGTCTGGGATGGATTCTGTTTGGCCACATACAAAGCAATAGAGGAAATAATGATATCAGTGTCATGCATCTTAATTTGAATTTAGATGACATGCTGAAGAATATGTGGGAGCAAGGTACAGAAGAAAAAAGAGCATTAACCGCAGAGGAAAAAATGTGTGAAAAATATATCAAGCTACAACGCACAGAACATCAGAAGGACGTTATATTATAAAACTTCCAACAAAAACAAAAACACGTTTAGCTCCTATAAAATCTCAATCCTTACCTCGTCTGGAGCTTAACGGGGCTGTACTCCTGGCGGGACTCCTGAAAAAGATAAAGGAAGCAATGAAAATACCTACCTTTCAAATATTCGCGTGGACGGATTCCACGATAGTACTCTCTTGGCTCTTCGGGGATCCAGCAAGGTGGAATACATTTATGAGAAACAATGTTGCTGAGATCTTAGACAACATTGGCAACCAGAACTGGTATCACGTTCAATCACAAGACAACCCTGCTGATACCGCTTCTAGAGGGAAGCATGTGGTAGATCTAAAAGATGATAAAATGTGGTGGAACGGTCCTGAATGGCTAAGCACAAGTAATATTAAATACAGCAGACCAGAAAACATAACAACGAACCTAGAAAGAAAGATCATATCAGTACAAGTAAATCTAAAACAAACAAGTGAAAGTTATAGTATAGCTACTAAGTTTAACAGATGTGATAATTTAACAGAATTATTGAAAGTTATAACATATTGGAAAAGATTCTTAAAAGGAGGGGAATTAGGAAATAAGGAAACTAACTACAATAACTACAAGAGAATTAGAAGAATCTTTTAAAATATGCATAAAAATTGTACAAAGGGACACATTTGAAGAAGACGTACAAAACCTAAAATCAATAAAAGTGGTAAAAAATAACAGTAAAATAAGGCTTATTTTACCTTACCTAGATCATGAAGGTATTCTCAGGGTGGGCGGCCGATTACGTCACTCTGAACTTGTTGAAATTAGTAAACATCCTATTACATTAGACAGTGAAAATCACTTGAGTGCACTTATAGTAGCTGATGCTCACCTGAAGACACTACACGCAATTGATGCTTGGATATTTAAGATTAAAATACTGGATCCTAAAATCAAAGAAATTGGTAAAATTTAAACTTCGCAAGTGCTTCATATGTGCCAAGCATAACGCTGTAGCTAAATCACAATTAATGGGAGACTTACCTCGTGTAAGAATTACACCTGCTCGGCCCTTTCTACACATTGGAGTAGACTTTGCTGGCCCTTACCAAATCCTGAGATCTAAAGGTAGAGGATTTAATACAACTAAGGCTTACATAGCAATTTTTGTTTGCATGTCAACAAAAGCCATTCACCTAGAGTTGGTTGGAGATCTTTCATCGGAGACCTGTATTGGAGCTTTCAAAAGGTTTGTAGCCAGAAGAGGAAAATGTGCACATCTCTGGAGCGATCAAGGAAGAAACTTCGTAGGTGCCAACAAAGAACTTGTTACAGCTTTGGCAGACGCAAAGATGAAGTTTGATGGTCACATAATATGTGAAATGTTAGCACTAGATGGCACATAATGGCACTTCATACCTGCCTATATTACTCACATGGGCGGGTTATGGGAAGGAGGTGTCGAATCAATGAAATACCACATGAAAAGAATATTGAATTGCAACCTAACCTATGAAGAGATGACGACCTTACTGTGTCAAGTAGAAGCTTGTCTTAACTCACGCTCTCTTAGCCTTATTGATGACTCAGACACAGACAATATACTGCCACTTACCCCGGGGCATTTTCTAATAGGCGAAGCTCCAACCAATGTACCCCACTCTGATCTAAAGAACATTTCTGTCAGTCACTTGTCACGATGGCAACATCAACAGAAGCTCCTATCTGATTTTTGGCGAAGATGGCAACAAGAGTACTTGACCAGGTTACAGCAGAGACCTAAGTGGCAAGGAAAAGTGAAGGAATTTGAAATAGGACGCATTGTTCTTATAAAATGTGACAACCTACCTCCTGGTAAATGGATGCTGGGTCGTGTGGTGGATAAGCACCCAGGTGATGATGGAGTGACTAGGATATATAGTGTCAAAAGTGGTGAAAGTGTAGATATAGACTGATGTTTTGTACTAAATAATTTGTGGCAAAATTTTATTTTTTGCATGTATCAATTCTATGAAATATTCTAGTATGTATTCACATTTACAAAAAAATTGTATCAAATTGTTTATTTTCTTTTAATCATTTTATTGGAATATGTCTATTACTTGTAAAGCTTAATGAATTTTGGGTGTTATCTTTGTCAAGTGTATGTACACATGTATATTGTATAACAAATCATGTAAAAAATTATTATATTTAGAGTGTGTATGAAATGTTAATGTAACATGTTAAATAATAAAGGACTTTATGAGTCCTTTGGTGGGTGGCACGTTCGAGCAATAATGTAATGCATTTGTATTGTATGTAAGATAAACAGTAAGCATGTGTGAGTGAGGTCTTTATTAAGGTACAATGTAATTTAATCTTCAGTAGCAATTAAAACACCGTACCATTGACACCTTGTGTCTGTGATCAGTCCCTATAGGTATAGGTATAAAAATAGTGAACCTTAATACCACAACAACAGGAGAAGAATTGCCGATAGGTACTTCCTTTTCACGTTCTACCGGCAATCTTCTTGGCCGCTGACGGATAGTCAGCGGCCAAGAAGATTGCCGGTAGAACGTGAAAAGGAAGTGGAAACCATGATTGAAGGAATGGTGAAGGATGGTGTTATTGACCCTTCCTCTAGTCCATGGTGTTCACCCGTGGTGATGGTAAAGAAGAAGGATGGCAGCATGCGGTTTTGTGTTGACTACCGCTGTCTGAACGACGTTACGAAGAAGGACAGCTATCCCTTGCCAAGAATTGATGACACGCTGGACATGCTTACAGAAGTAAAGTGGTTTAGCATGCTGGGTCTAAAAAAGTGGCTACTGGCAAGTTGAAATTGACGCTAAGGACAAGGAGAAAACTGCATTCTCGATGGGAAAGTGTCTGTGGAAATTAAAAGTAATGCCGTTTGGGTTGTGCAATGCTCCAGCAACGTTTGAAAGGCTGATGGAACTTGTACTTACCGGGCTAATTGGCGATGCCTGTCTGGTCTACTTCGATGACATTATCGTTTTGGGCCGTACGTTTGACGAATACCTTCAAAACCTGGAACGCGTGCTCATGAAGATTCAGAGTGCCAACCTCAAGTTGAGTCCGAAGAAATGTTCACTATTCAAACCGCAAGTTAACTTTTTGGGGTAAGTAGTATCGGATGAAGGTATCCGCACGGATTCAGAGAAAATCGCCGCTGTCAAGGATTGGCCTGTTCCAAAAGACAAGACGCAGGTTAGAGCATTTTTGGGTTTGTGCTCCTACTACCGGCGAATTGTGAAGATCTTTGCAGATATAGCCAAACCTCTGCATAAGCTAACCGAGGAGAAGCGACATTTCTGCTGGGATGAAAGTGGCAATATCGCATTCCAGGAACTCAGGGACCGTCTGTGCAAAACACCTATTTTGGGATAACCTGATGCAAGCAAAGAATTTATATTTGACACAGACTCAAGTGATATAGGACTTGGTGGTATGTTGTCTCATCGGAATGGTGACCAAGAAGTCGTGATAGCGTACTTCAGCAAGTCGTTGTCAAAACCGGAAAGGAACTATTGTGTCATAAGATGCGAATTGCTAGCTGTGGTAACGTCGTTGCAGCATTTTAGCAAATATCTTCTGGGGCGGAAATTTCACTTACGAACTGACCATGATGCACTAAAATGGCTATTAAAGTTTAAAAATCTAGAAGCACAAGTTGCGAGGTGGATTGAACTACTGCAGGAATACGACTTTGAGATCGAACATCGCAGCGGGAAGTCTCACGGCCTTGTCCTGAAGATTGCAACCATTGTACTAGGAAAGAGAGTAAGGAAGTGGTATCCGTGAGGATGCTCAGGACAGACCACCTCAGCAACGAGTGGAAGGACAGCTTACTACATGCACAGAAGGAAGATCCGGAAATCAAGGCGATTCTGGAATGGATGAAGGCCAGTGATCCCAAGCCCAAGAGGAGCGTCTCAGCGATGAGTTCGACCACTAAAAGCTATTGGGCCCAATGGGACAGCTTGCTGCTTCAGAATAAGTTCTGTGCCATAAATAGGAAAATGTTCGAGGAGACAGCTGTCATTTGCAAATGGTTGTCCCTAAAGCTAGAGTACCGGATGTCATACAGCTATACCTTAATTATTGTTCAGGAAGCCATCTGGGAGTTAAACGAATTCTACTGAAGATCCGAGAACGGTTTTACTGGGTCCATTGTCGAGGACTGGTGTCGCAAATGTAAAAGTTGTGCGGCTGTAAAGGGACCTCAGACAGTAGAGGTGCATTGAAGTTGTACATTGTTGGTGCACCATGGGAGAGAATAGCCATTGACGTGGCGGGGCCGTTTCAGGAGAGTGAAAGCGGTAACAAGTATTTCATGGTTGTGATGGATTACATTCCTAAGTGTTCAGAAGTCTTCGCCATTCCAAATCAAAAAGCTTCAACAGTTGCAGATAAACTAGTTCATGAATTCTTATGTCGTTTTGAAGTACCTTTAGAGATTCACAGCGATCAAGGAAGGAATTTTGAGTCTCAAATATTCCAGGAAACTTGCCGAGTTATGGGTACTCATAAAACAAGAACGACTTCTTATCACCCGCAATCTGATGGAACGGCAGAACGATTTAATCAGACATTGGAGAGGTACCTAGCAAAAATTGTAGACAATCGGCAACAAGATTGGGACAAGCACATACAACCGTGTTTGTTATCATATCGAAGCGCTGTTCACGAAAGTACATCAGAGACACCAGCTTTCGCAAACTATGGAAGAGAATTACGGCTGCCTGCAGACCTGATCACCGGGATACCACCTGATGCCCCGCGCAGTATAACCGATTATGCAAATGACTTGCGGAACAAAATGAATGACATTTATGAGCACGTCAGACAATCGGGTCAGCAAATGTCTGAAAAGATGAAAACCCGGTAAGACCGCAAAATGAACAACAAAGGGTTCGACGAAAGTTCACTAGTGTGGTTGCACAATCCAGTTCGCAGCAAAGGTAAATCTCCAAAGCTTTAAGCTAACCTTTCTAAAGCATTCCAAAAAAATACACGTTTTGATATTTCACTTCATTTAGGAGATACAAATATTTATGTGGAATATCACTGACCTTCTTGAAAAAGTTTTTCGTCTGTATTTCTTGAATAAAGCAAATGTCAGTCTCTTGTAAAATACAAACTAAATTGTTGGTTTGAAATATATTCAGTGTATAAATTGCAAGTCCCTAACGTCACAGGAACAAGAATAAATAATAGTTTTGTTATATTCATGTATAGTGTCTTCAACGTGAGAAAATTCTAAATATTTATCTATCGAGATCTCGGAGATATTGGGTTTCTAATTTTTTTATAATTCCTATGGGAATATGGTTGACACAAAGTAATAAATATTTAAGTTGATGATTTTAATCGAATAAATCAATTATGTTAGCAAATTCTAAACGCTTATGATATATCCTCGATATCAGATTGAATTGCTAAGTTAGTCAATTGGTTTAATGTTAATAATTTGCATTTGAATGGAACTAAAACTAAATGTATGAAATTCTTCACTCCTAATGTTAAACATGTCAATACTTATGTAATTTTAAATGGGGAGGAACTGAGTCTTGTTGATACCACCATTTTTCTTGGAATCACACTGGACGCAAAGTTTCAATGGCTCCCCCATATATCAAAACTAGCTAGTAGACTTTGTTCTGCAACATATGCTGTAAAAAAGATTAGAACTCTTACCAGTGTTGAAACAGCTAGAATTATTTACATATATATATTCCATAGCATTATGTCGTATGGTGTTTTGCTATGGGGACACGCGACTGACACTGAAATTATATTTATTTTGCAGAAGAGGGCCATTAGAGCAATATATAATTTAAAACCAAAGGAGTCACTGAGACAAAAATTTGAGGAAATCAATATATTAACTCTGACCTCTCAATACATTTATGAAAATGTAATGTACGTACACAAAAATAAAAGTAGTTTTGCGAAAATAAGTGATATTCATTCTGTAAATACTAGGAGTAGACACAAGCTAGTCGACTCCACCGAGTCAGTAATTCATTCTTGGGGTGATGTATACGATTTTACAACAAAATCCCAGAAAATATACAAAATTTGTCATACACAAAGTTTAAAAATGTTATTAAAGTAAGTTTGTATAAAAAGGGTTATTATAATATTAAGGAATTTATGGATGATAATAACCCCTGGGAAGGGTGATCGCTACCAAGCTATTTCTAATTTGTCCTGTGTTGTTAATTGTAAACATGATTGTAAGCTATTATTGGAAAAAAAAAATAGTCCCGTTGGGTTTCTTGCTGCTTCTTCCCAGGACAGAGTTTTTTGCGAACCAGTGGTAAATTAAAAAAGTGACTTTCAATAAGTATTGTTATAATCTACATTGAATAAAAAAGTTTCTGTGTCTGTTTCTGTTTCAATTACCATTTCGCCAGTCGTCAGCGTGATATCATTTACTTCAAGTTCTTCTGATTCTAATTGGCTGTAGTGAACATTGTCTGTTGTTTTAAGCAGAGTTGAAGCACTGATTTCGGTAAGGGCAAAGATTTTTTATGTTTATGGCGTGTACTAAATGTTAAACAGAATGTATAAGGATCGGATGATTTTAATGCACGGTGAATTAAGTCTAAAATTGTGGTTTTTCGTTGTATTTTTTTCGTAACTCGCCTGCTTGCTCGGATAACATATCTATAGATACCGTGCTAGCGTCTATGATTTGCCGACTTTACGATTTAATATTTCGTGCATAGTGACTGACATATAAATTAAATTGTATTTTTCTACATATTTTACAGCTAGAGATGTGAAAAATTCGTCAAATTTTGCAGCATCTACTATTAAGCCACTCGACAGCACTACTAAAATAATATGGAGGTCATCGACCAAACACGTCTCTATACCTAAAATATCTACAAATGTTTGCCGATGTTGGTCTGATATAGCTGTTTGTGTTGTGTTTCCATTATTGGTTGTCCCCAAATTAGGACGAACAACATTTATTTATTTGGTTCACCAACAACTGTTTCACTAATACATATGCTTAATTCTAAGACAGTGATATAAACTAAGTGAACATTCAATAATATAGTTGCGCGCTTAAGTTGACGACTGGTACCTGGCACTAGCGCCATCTAGTGTCGGGGACCAGAGCGAGAAGGGATTCCTAGAAAATGTCAATCTTGAATTTTTCACCAACAGTGCCATCTAGTATCGAACAGAAGAATTAAGCTTTCTAGAAGCCCCACACTCGAACATTCTGCGCCTGGTCGGTCGGCGCCCGTATTTACTGGAATATTCTGGATGTTTCGGTGGAAAAGGTGTATTTAAAGCCGCTGCATGCCGCGATCGGGGCAGTATTGATTTCGGAAAAAGAAATCAGTGTGATTAATTACTAGTGTTTTTTATTAAATTTTAATTGGTGTTCGATAATAAAAGTGTAAATTTTGGTAATTCAATCGGCAGTTTTTATAGTCACGAACCTCAAGCTCGAAACAATTGGTGTCAGAAATGGGATAAAATCATGCCGATTTTATTTAACCTTTCAGGTGCGGAGACTCTAACCGTCATACTTCGTTTACTGCGGAGCTGTTTAATAAAATTGACGGCGCATTAGGCGCAATCCGTTTAAATGCAAATTACTTGATTTTTGGTGGTGAAGTATTTGCCCGCCGTAGATATGGACGAGAACAAACTTAGCATTGCCGCACGCCATAAATTATTAGACCGGTTGGTGCAATCGTTTTGGAAACGATGGAGGATGGAATACTTACATACTTTACAGTTTCGGCAAAAATGGAACATAGCAACTGAACCTTTAACTGTCGGAACTGTGGTTGTGCTCACCATAGAGAATACGCCGCCCCTCCATTGGCCATTAGGGATTGTCGAAGAGGTTTTTCCCGGTACCGACGGGGTAAATTAGGGTAGCTCGCGTTAGGACTACGGTTGGGGCTTGGCGGATTGAGACTGGTGCTTTATAGCCTCACCAACCATTGCTAGATTTATTTCATTTTAGATTAATTCCTTAGACCATGCACCCTAATTTAATATTGAATAGATTTAAATAGTGTTCGTTTAGTTTAAATTTAAACATTGGTTAGTTATTCGCAAATAGAATTAATCATTTAAATAGTGTTCGTTTAGTTTAAATTTAAATTTTGGTTAATATGCGGAAAGAAGATTTGGAGACGATACGTCAAGACATTTCGTCTATGTTACGTCGACGATCAGGTGTCGATGTTCAGTGCCTAAACCGAATCTTCCAAAAGACGAATTTATAGCGTTAAAGAACCTACGCTATAAACCAGAACTTACGATTCTCCGCTCAGATAAGGGAAACGCCACGGTAGTCATGGATACGTCAGATCATAGTTCTAAAATACAAGAATTTTGTCGGATGTAAGTACTTATAAAAAGGTTAAAAACGACCCAACAAATAGCACACTAAAATAACTAGTGATCTCATAATAAATAAATTAAATATAGACGTAAAATGGATAATACCTACGTACCCCAAATAACAAAATTTGTATGGGTTACCAAAAATACACAAGCCCAATGTTCCATTACGTCCCATAGTGAGCCAAATCGATTCACCAACTTACAGGTTGGCTCAACACTTAGCGAAAATACTCTCACCGCTCAGGGGACATACAAGAGCACACATAAAGGATTCCTACCATTTTGTCAGCGAGATTAAAGACCTACGTCTGGCAGACAATGAAACTATGGTCAGTTTTGATGTGCAGTCATTGTTTACATGCTTACCTGTTGAAGACTGCATCTCAATTGTAACTAGAAGGCTGGAAGAAAGAAAACAACATGCCCGTAGAATATGCAGTATTACTCAGACATTGCCTTACATCTGGCTACCTATTGTGGAAGGAAGAGTTCTACAAGCAAGTAGATGGTGTGGCGATGGGTTCACCTGTATCTCCCATTGTCGCCGACATATTCATGGAAGACTTTGGGGAGAAATCCCTGCTTAATTCTCCCATAAATCCAAGATTCTACAAGCGGTACGTAGACGACACTTTCACAATTCTATCTTTAGATAAAGTAACTGAATTTTTAGAACATCTTAACTCTATATATTCTAAAATTCAGTTCACAATAGAGTTAGAGGCAAACAATTCCTTAGCTTTTCTAGATGTGTTCATCATCATCATCATTACAGCCCTTCACAAGTCCACTGCTGAACATAGGCCTCCCCAAGTAATGCCACAAAGCACGGTCCTGAGCCACCTGCATCCATCGACTTCCTGCATATCTTACCAGGTCGTCACTCCATCTAGTGGGGGGTCGCCCTACACTACGCCTACCGGTACGAGGCTGCCACTCAAGAACCTTTCTTCCCCATCGGTTATCGGTTCTTCGAGCTATATGGCCGGCCCATTGCCACTTCAGCTTACTAATCCGTTGGGCTATGTCGGTCACTCTGGTTTTACTGCGGATATCCTCATTTCTGAGGCTATCACGCAGAGAAACTCCGAGCATAGCCCTCTCCATAGCTCGCTGAGCGACCTTGAGCGTCCTCACACGGCCAGCAGTGAAGGACCACGTCTCAGATCCGTAAGTCATCACTGGCAACACGCACTGGTTGTACAATCTAGTTTTTAGAGGTTGAGGTATACCTGACGAGAATATATGTCGTAATTTCCCGAACGCTGCCCAGCCGAGTTGAATCCGTCGATTGACCTCTCGGTCGAAGTTGGACTTACCTAGTCGGACTATTTGTCCCAGGTAAACGTACTCGTCAACAACTTCGAGAATAGTGCTCCCAACAACTACCGGCATAGGTGTGACATGGACATTGAACATGATCTTTGTTTTGTCCATGTTCATCTTAAGACCTATCCGTTGGGAGGCACTATTGAGGTCATTGAGCATAGTGCTTAAGTCCTCCAGCGATTCTGCCATAAGGACTATATCGTCGGCAAATCGAAGGTGAGTGATGTACTCACCATTGATGTCAATACCGTATCCTTTCCAGTCCAGTAGCTTGAAAACGTCTTCCAATGCAGCGGTGAAGAGTTTCGGGGATATAACGTCACCCTGTCTTACACCTCTCTGCAGTTGGATAGGTTTAGGGCTCTGGTTCTGTACTCGGATAGCTACCGTAGCCCTACTGTACAAACACTTCAGCACTTCGATATACCGACAGTCAACTTGGCACCGCTGAAGGGACTGTAGCACCGCCCAAATTTCAACGGAATCAAAGGCTTTCTCATAGTCCACATACGCCAGGCAAAGTGGCAGATTGTACTCTTAAGTCTTCTGTACAATCTGCTGCAGGGTATGTATGTGGTCTATGGTACTGAAGCCTTTTCGGAAACCGGCTTGTTCGGGAGACTGGAAGTCATCGAGTCTGCGTGCGAGACGATTCGTAATGACTCTCGAAAACAGCACGTAGACGCGGCTCAGAAGGGAAATCGGTCTGTAGTTCTTTAAGAGAGCGTTGTCGCCTTTCTTAAAGAACAAGACCACCGCACTTCTGCTCCACCCCTCTGGAGTAGTGCCACCATGGAGGACGGAATTGAAGAGCTTCTGAAGGACTTCAAGTACCGGTGTTCCACCCGCTTTCAGAAGTTCCGCTGTAATTCCATCCTCGCCTGGGGCCCTGCCGTTTTTAAGGTGCTGGAGAGCCATTCTAATCTCGCTTAGACCGACGTCCGGGATATCATCGGAATAGTGTCGGATAAGACTTGCTCTTGGATCGTTACTCACACTTGCGTGTGGCTCCAACGATGATGTGTACAGCTGCCCATAGAAACTCAATCTCACTCAGAACCTCAGGTGTCCCGGAAGCGATGTTGCCACACTCAGTCTTCAGCTTTGACAGTTGACTCTTTCTGGCAGACAGATCTCTGGCAAAGACTTTGGAGCCCTGGTTCCGCTCGATCGCTTCTTTAATACGAGAATATTAAAGTTGCGTAAGTCTCGCCGCATGCATTTGGAGATCTGTCTGTTCAGTTGCCTGTATGCTGTCAAATCTGTTGACGATTGCAGCCTCATCTCCCGTCTAACAGCCATGAGATTAAGAGTGTGATCGGAGAGTTTTTGTGTTCTTCTGCGGCGGGTCTTGCAGAACTTAGCTACGACCGCATGGACAGTTTCCACGAGCTTGTCATTCATATCGTCCACTGAATTGCAATCTTCTAGGCACTGAAAGCGGTTACGTAACTCGAGCTGAAAGTTTTCGGGATTCTGGATTAGAGCACGAGGGGGGACGGAGCGTTGACTTCATTAGACGAGACCTCTCCAACTTAACGTTTAAGTTCAGTGTGCCTCTTACCATTCGGTGATCGCTGCCAGTTTTCACCCTTGCGATCACTGAGACATCACTGAACAGTTGGCGTCTGGTCGTCATAAAAAAAGTCAATCTCATTTTTTGTCGAACCGTCGGGGCTCGACCGGGTCCACTTCCTGTGGGGCCGCTTCTGGAAGAAAGAGTTCATCATAAAGAGTCCCTCGTTCTCCATAAAGTCGGCCAGCTGCTGGCCCCTTCGGTTCCGTTGCCCTATTCCAAATTTCCCTAACTTCAGCTCACCGTTTTCTCTTGTGCCTAGTTTTGCGTTGAAGTCTCCCATCAACACCGTGTAGTGAGTTTTGGAGGAATGCATGGCTTTGGAAATATCCTCATACATTTCCTCCACCTCCTCATCGGGATGTGCCGAGGTTGGTGCGTAAGCCTGGATGACCTTCAGCGAATACCGTTTGGTAATTCTGAGTATCAGGTACGCGACCCTCGTCGACACACTCCCAATATTCACAACGTTGTTGACGAGAGACTTGTGGACGATAAATCCGACACCTCCTTGGGACAGATGGTCGCCCTCCCGGTGATAGAACAAGTTGCCGGATTCGAGAATCACCGTGTCCTCCCCCTCTCTTCGGACCTCGGATAATCCTATAATACTCCAGCGCAACTTGTCTATCTCTTCTTCCAGCTCCAGGATCTTCTTGTCAGTCCTCAGAGTGCGTGCGTTAAATATTGCCAGGTCGAGTCGTCGTAGGTGGCAACCGAACCTCCACCGGAGATTCTTAGCACCCCCTGCCCCGCCGTTGTCATGGTCGCCACCGTAGCCAGGAATAACGGGGCCGCCGGGGACTGGGGGCCGTCTATTTGTGTAAATGTTCATGGGGGGTATATTGCCATAGTTGCCACGCTTGGCGAGCGGGTTGGCAACCGCAGTTTTTTTTGTCATACAGTTGCTGTTATCAGGAAGATGCTGCTGCCCATCTCCTGCCTGTCTCCCTCTGTCGCCTCTTAGGACACCCACGGGAAGATATGGGGTAGTGGATATTCTTAACCGCCACTACACGGTCTAGATGTGTTAGTAATTCGAAATCCTGATAACACCTTGAGCCATACTGTGTATAGAAAAAAGACCCATACAGATAGATATTTAAACGGTGATTCTCACCACCATCCTTCACAGTTAGCTACCGTGGGTAAATCTTTGTTTCAGAGAGCACGAGGGATCTGTGACAGTAAACACCCGGCTGCCGGGCAACAACACGTCAAGCAAGTTTTGCATGACAACAAGCTTCGGGTCCCGCACCTACGTCACAGAGAACGAGTGAAGCCGGCAACAGTAGAGCGTGTACCTGCTGTACTGCCATATGTTAGAGGGGTCACTGAGAAGACTGGCTACATCTTGAAGCGCGCTTCCATCAAAACATACTTCAAGCCGCCGAAGAAGATTGTTCAGTTTTTACCATCGGTCAAGTGTAACGTCCCTCTGCAAGATGGAGGAGTGTACAAGCTTGATTGTGAATGTGGTCTCTCCTACATAGGACAAACTAAAAAATTAATTAAAACCCGCGTTAAAGAACATATAGCTGATGTGAAGAATCGACACTCCAGGAAGTCTGCAGTCTGTGAACACGTACAGGATCGCCCCCGTCACTACATCAGATTTGATAGACCACAAATCCTCGCTAAAGAACACCGATTCCTTCCAAGGATGATTCGAAATCAAAAAACATCCTAATTTCAATAGAGAAGGTGGCTGGGTGCTACCATCTGCTTGGGATTCTAAAATAAATAAAATTAAATCCCTACTCAAGCATACAACTGCAAGACTTCAATATACCATAAGTTCATACTGTGTAGATCGGAACAAAAGTTAAGTTTTAATCTATGGTAACCGCGGTTAACTATGACATTTGGACGTTGAACATCTCAGTCCCCCCCGTGACCATAGGTGTTGTAAAGCGCTCGAAACGTCGGGTATTTATAGTTAAATATACGCGGTAAATTCCGTAAAAACTAGTATTATTTCAATGGCCCTTCTTCTTTAGTAGTTTTCAAAACATTACACGAGTACGTAATAATCCATCGTTATCGGACGCCGAAAAATGATACTATTTAATTAGTAAACTGAGTGGGAGGGCACCGTCAATTTGCTCGGGTTTCACACAAACAGCAAACAATTATTCATTAATATTTGAAACACTTAAGGACAAATATGAAGATAAGCGAATGTTAGCCTCTTCACATTTAGACCAAATATTCGATATTAAACCTATATCTTCCGCGAACATCACCGGCTTAGAGCAGTTTTTAGATAAATTTGTAGCATCGGTGGCTGCACTTAAGAACTTGACATTTAATAACCTTATGGACGTGGTGTTTATCCGTATTGAACTAAAGAAACTAGACCCCGACATGCGTGCGTGCGTTTGAAATGGAGCATCGTAGTTCTGAGTTGCCCTCATTTGAATTATTAGCATCCTTTGTGCGAGACCAAATTAAAGTGATACAGCGCTCCTCTAAAGTTAAACATGAAGTTAATAAAGGTGTCGACCGCAGACAGACTCCATCATCTAAAACCGCAGGGTCTCTATTGTACGTAACCGCCGCGCCTGTATCGCCTCATAGCGCCTGTGTTCTATGTAAAAATAAACAACACGGTAATTTATACAATTGTGTGACTTTTCGTAAACATTCACCCAGCAAACGTTATAGAATAGTAAGAAAAAACAACTTGTGTTTGAATTGTCTAAGCGATGGACATTTAGTTTCTAAATGCAATTCTAGTTCCGTGTGTAACAAGTGCGCCAGAAAACATCACACGTTATTACATTTCGAAAACAGCAACATATTTGTGTCAAGTAAGTCAGACAAGGAAATCACACCTACTAAAATCGACGATTCTAGCGGTCGACCTGGTGACGTAGCTCTGTGCTCATTGTCGAATATGGGAACACAGCCTCCTTCAACCGTGTTATTGGGTACAGCCCGTATCGTAGTTAGGGATTCGCGTGAAAACGAACAAAGCCTCCGTACATTGCTAGACAGCGGATTCCAAAATAGCTTTATAACGCGACAATGTTGTCAGCGTTTAGGGCTGCCAATAAATAGGACACCTTCATGTCCCGTAGTCAAAGGTATCGGAGGAACTAATAAAGTTACCCAGGGATATATAAATTTGAAATTTTATTCTCGAATAGATCGTAATGTTAACTTTGATATAAATACGTTAGTAGTAGATAAAATCACTGAACGTTTCGGTTGACACCTCGGCAATGATTGAATTTGAAAATTTGACTCTGGCAGACGATACTTACGCCGTCCCCGGAAACATAGACATGCTCATTGGAGCATCGCTTTTCCCTCATCTTTTGTTACACATTAAGGTCAGGGGCAACTCCTCGCATACCGCGCCTTACGCATTGGAAACCGTCTTGGGCTATGTCCTCGTTGGCTCCGTCCCCATCATGGATAGTATTTCGGCAAACCCTTAATGTTGTGTGGCTGTCGAACCGCTCGAGTCGTTAGTCCGCAAAATTTGGGAGATGGAGGAGGTGAACGTTCCACCTATAGTTAGCCCAGATGATAGATTATGTGAGGAAATTTACGTCCGCACGATCGTTCGTGATCGCGACGGGCGATATAGTGTAGCGCTACCCTTTAAAGGAGATGTTTTATCTCTCGGCGATTCGCGTCAAATGGCGGAAAAACGTTTCTACAGTTTGGAGCGTAGGATGCTCGCTTCACCCTAGTTAAAGGAAGCTTATGACGGTGTCATTAACGAATATATAAGGGAAGGTTACATATCACTTGTGGCTCCGAAATTAGATAACTACGAAGATACACCGTCGTATTTCATACCACACCACGGGGTCATTAGAGAGGACAAACTTACATCTAAGTTACGTGTAGTGCTCGACGCTAGCGCTAAAACTAGCACTCACCTGTCGCTTAACGATATCCTCTATAGTGGGCAAAATTTACAGGGCAGTTTATTTAATATAATAGCAAATTTTCATTTGTTTAGTATGGCACTATCCACCGATATTCGCCAAATGTTTCTTTGCATAGGGGTCCGTGAATGCGACCGTCGATTCCAATGCATTTTATATCGTTTCAACCCAAAAGAACCTCTAATGGTGTTTGAATTTAACCGCGTTTGCTTTGGTTTAAAGTCGAGCCCATTTCATGCGTTACGCACGGTGAGATAGCTCGCCTACGATAAAGGTCCCTCTTATCCTAAAGCTAAGAGGGCAATTGAAAGTGGATTATATATGCATGATTTTGTGTACTCGGTCGATAGCGTGGAGGAGGCCACCCTAACCCCCCGCCGAGGTTATAAAGCTCATGAAATCGGGTCAAATCGATCTTGTCAAGTGGACTAGTAAATCGCGTCCGGTTTTAGACTCAATCCCAATATCACACCGTCTTTTGGCGATAAAAGAATTCGACGATTCTGATACGCATAAGGTGCTCGGTTTGTGTTGGTCACCAGAATCCGACGTGTTTAGCCTTAAGGTAAACCCGCCCACAGAAACGTGTACAAAGCGCACAATGCTGTCATGCGTTGCTAGATTATGGGATGTCATGGGTTTCGTAGTCCCGGTGGTACTATATGCTAAGCTTTTGATTAAACAACTTTGGTTATGTGAATGCGATTGGGATAACCCGCCACCTGATAGCATTGTTCGGTTGTGGCAGCGTTTTAGAGAGGAACTTCCTTTACTAAGAGAAATTAAAATACCACGTCATATAAACGTCGATAGAAATAGCGTCATAACGGTCGTTGGGTTTGCAGACGCCA
Organism: Parnassius apollo; assembly: GCA_907164705.1. Taxonomy (NCBI): domain Eukaryota; kingdom Metazoa; phylum Arthropoda; class Insecta; order Lepidoptera; family Papilionidae; genus Parnassius; species Parnassius apollo. The sequence continues at coordinate 3,330 of CAJQZP010001369.1, read as the reverse complement.
GCGAGAAGGTTTACGGGGGCGTTGTATATTTCCACGTCCAGAATAATGGTAGAAATTCAATTAGTCTCATTAGCTCTAAGTCAAGAGTCTCCCCCCGTAAGGTTGTCTCTCTGGCGCGCTTGGAGCTTTGCGCGATATTGGTCCTCACCAATCTTATCACCGCAGTTATCAGCGCATGTAATGACAGAGTTCACATAGAAAGGATATTTGCCTTTTCCGACTTAACCATCGCTTTATGTTAGGTTCATTCCTCATCCCACCGTTGGGATACGTTTGTCGCGAACCGAGTGGCCAAGATCCAAGACGAGTTAGGAACGCGGAACTTTTATCACGTGTCCGGTACGGAAAATCCTGCCGATTGTCTATCCCGTGGACTCACCCCGATGCAAATAATGGACCATCGACTTTGGTTCCACGGACCCTCTTGGGTTCAATTGGAACCCTCGCAATGGCCAATAACCGATCTTGACCCTTCGTCAGTGTCACAACCGCCGGAAGAGAAGAGGCACGCTCTGGTAGCGAGCGTTACGAGCGAGATTTCTCCAATCATTGTTTTGGCGAACCGTTTGTCCTCTTGGTCAAAATTATTGCGTAGCGTAATTTACGTTTGTCGATTCGCGAAGTTTTTACCGCGACGTTCATATATCTTAGCATCCAATTACAACTATGCCGAGTTGCTAGTATTACGTGAACTTCAACATGCACATTTTTCCGAGGAAATTACAAGATTACAATCGAATAGAACTTGTAGTCGCGCTTTTCAACGCCTTAAGCCATTTTTACAAGATGGGATCGTCAGTGTAGGTGGGCGCTTGTCCAACTTGCAGTAGAGTTTCGACCAACGGCACCCTGTAGTTTTACCGTGTAAAGACCATATCATGAATTTATTAGTTGATTACCATCATAAATTGAATTCTCACGCTGGCCCCGACTTGCTGATGTCAATCTTGCGTCAGAATTATTGGATTCTTTCCGCACGTAACTTAATCCGCAATCGGGTGCACAGATGTATAGCTTGCTTTCGGGTACGTCCCAAGCTGTCATTTCCGGAAATGGCGGACTTTGAGTCTTGTCGAGTAATACAATCCATAAAACCCCTTACGCACACCGGTTCTGATTTTGCTGGTCCGATTGAGGTCACGCTCACTCGCGGGTGTGGTATAAGATCCACAAAGGCTTACGTCTGCATTTTCGTATGTCTAACTACTCGGGCGGTGTATATAGAACTCGTTGGTGATCTAAGCACATCGGGCTTTATGGGTGCATTTAAAATATTTCTTTCCCGCCGTGTTCCTGTAAGTAAATTGTATTCGTATAACGGTACGAACTACGTCGGTGCGAAACGTATTTTATCAGAACTACATGAGCTCTTAGCCAGCAAGTATTATAATTCGGAATTCGCTCACATTCTAGCCGAGAACCGCATCGAGTGTTCTCTGAACGTCCCAGCCGCGAGTCATTTTGGGGGCAATTGGGAGACTAATATTAAGAGTCTAAAGAGTCACTTATACCGAGTAATAGGAGATCAAATTTTGTCCTTCGAAGAGCTAAGTACTGTGCTCGCTCAAATTGAGTGCGTCATGAATACTCGCCCACTTTGACGTACATTGTCAAGTGACCGCTCAGAGCCGCTGGCTCTAACTCCAGCACATTTTTTGAATTTAACGCCTTTGAAGTATTTGCCCGCCGTAGATATGGACGAGAACAAACTTAGCATTGCCGCATGCCATAAATTATTAGACCGGTTGGTGCAATCGTTTTGGAAACGATGGAGGATGGAATACTTGCATACTTTACAGTTTCGGTAAAAATGGAACACAGCAACTGAACCTTTAACTGTCGGAACTGTGGTTGTGCTCACCAAAGAGAATACGCCGCCCCTCCATTGGCCATTAGGGATTGTCGAAGAGGTTTTTCTCGGTTCCGACGGGGTAAATTAGGATAGCTCGCGTTAGGACCACGGTTGGGTCTTACATGCGTCCGGTTGTCCGTTTGTGTCCCTTGCCCGTTCCATAGTTTAAATTAGCTTCCTAGATTAGAAATTGTAGTCGAAATTTAGGTTTAATCTTAGCGTTAGTTAGTTATTAGTTTGATCTTAGATTTAGTTGTTTTAGTTATTTTGAAGGGGACCATTCAAGCCGGGGGGGGGCGATGGTTGCGCGGAAAACCATTCGTATTTTTATTTTATTCGAGGGTATGCTCGCCAAGCGTTTTGTCTTTTCCATAACCTATCGTCCTCCCAACACACCGAGGTGGTGGGGTGAGAGGGGAAAGAAGAAAGTTCTAGAACGTCACGTGATTCTCGCAACCAATGAGAAGCGCGCCCCACCGAAACGTATTGAGAGAAGAACCGAAGCAATATAAGTGCGCGCACGGCCCTCGTGCGCCCTCTTCCCTTTGCGCCGCTGGTTGGAATCACACCGATTAGGACAGGCGTCCTAGAGGGCTCTTGCCCACGCGCACCGCTAGTTCAACAGCACCATGCCTGGGTCAGTCGCGCTCCAGGAGTAACCGCCTCACCTCGTGTGAGATATAGTCGCGCACCGCTCTCTTCCATCGCACCACCGACCAGGACAGCATCCCTGGCGCCCCAGGAGATCCGCCAGAAGTAGCACCGCAGCGTCCAAGCCGCATCGAAGTAACACCCCGGTAAGTGCGCTTCCTTATTTACGTCCCCTGCTTGAGTATTTGTGTTTTATAAGTTCATCCGCCGCGATTTCATTTCTCCTAATGTGATCAAGCAGAGTTCCTTCATAAACCTTGGCAAGCAATAGGTTCTTTTTGGAAGAGCGAGTGCATTGTCAAGGAACCGCGTGCCAAATCCGCCATCTTGCTTAGGCATCATCCGCGTATACAGTCCACATAGTGTAACATCTCGCGTAATAGGGTCAAGGCTTCTCCGGGGAATTGTGACTTGGCATCCTTAAGGCCCACCGCCCAACCAAATAGTAAGCTTACAAGATCCAACAATCAACTTACACTGATGTAGAATGTAGTTCGGACCAGATGCGGCATTAACAATCAAACTGCCGTCGGTCACGTTTTAAATGCAATAGTCCGTACAAAGTGACTGACACGGTAGTCAAAGATTTGATGCATTAGTCAATAAAATTAACACTAGTTTTTTTTTATTTCATTAAAATTATATACTTAAATTCATGAAGAAACATGTGGTTTTATTTCCAGGACTAGTTGAACCTCTCTTTTTCCTTACATGATTCATTCAACTTTAAATAGATCTTGCTAAGTTTTATAAATCTCATAAAGTTATGAAATAAGTATTCTTAGTGCCGATATAAAAAATTTTGCCGTAAGTGCCATTTTTATTGA
>CAJQZP010001368.1:0-81391 GCA_907164705.1 Parnassius apollo | reverse complement strand
ATAATATCTCGTTGCGTTTCTGTTGTATTTCTAAAACTTGTGTACACAGTCCTACTCTATCAATATATTATCTTATTAGATATAATTTCATTCATTTATATAAATGAAATATATTTGTGTTGTGTTAATTGCGTTATAAATGGTTAGTAAATTAAAATAATTTACTTTAAACATCGATATGTATTTACTACTATTACACTACTACAGTCAAGTTAACTTACACAGAGTTAAAAAAGCAAAATTTTGAGTCTATACAAGTATTGTTTACAGTTGGATTATGAACCCAGGACCTGATACGTTGCTCTGGCGTTTTAAGCAAGGAGTCATTTAATACGAAATCAAATTTTAATGTCGAGTTAATGGTAAACTTTAAGTTTAAAGTCTAAAATAAACTTTTCACTAAGCTGTAACTTTTCTATTCATTACTCAACGATAATTCGTGGAATAAGAAATAGAAAAGAAGCTTTCAACAAAAAAATTTTTCAAAAACACTCAGTAAAGAGCCTTTTTAGTGTCAATGTTTTACTTCTAAAGAAAATAATACTTACCAAATATGAGGTTGATCGGTATTTACCAAAAAAAAAATCGCAGTTTTGCAAAACTTGCAAATTTATTTTTTTTAAAGGGTTATCCTCGCACTAAAAGTTTCTCATCTCGAAGTCTATCTTAACTTTCTTATTGACATCGAATGTCATAAAAAATCATTGTGTAAAATTTTCTCGTTTGACGTGACATTTTTAAAATCGTCGCCGCCAAATTGTAAATAAATGACAAATTATTAAAACACATATACAATAATATTGGCAAAGAGTTCCATTTTCAATTTTTTTATCATACCTTTTACATGTGGCCGGTTCTAAAAATTTTCAGTGTCTTTTATGACTTATATGCTTCTTTTACAAATCGACATTTAATATGAACGAGGGAAACAAAGAACTAAGCTTTTATATTCTGATACTTCTTGAATAAATTACTTGCTGCAGCATATCATTAAACCATTATACTTGTTCTTTATGCAAAGCCAGACTTAAATGATAGTGTATTCATAACACTGCAAATTTCATTGTAATTTACTTCAGAAATAGTTTGAAGCTCGACAATTATTTTAATAACTATACACGTAAACAGTTTTCCTCAATTTTGCAATATGAGAGCTGGAGTGGCATGGTGCTTGATATATTCAATAAAATTCCTTAGTACTCGTGCAGTTGAGTTCGTATACTGTCGTCGTCAAGCTTATACTATTATAAGAATTTAAGTACACACTCAAGTCAAGCGTAATTTTTATTTAATTTGAATTTATTTCTGCATTCTCACATGAAACAGTACAGCGGGAGCTTTCTTGGCTTAAAGTTGAATTGGTTGCACGTGCTCATAAGCTAAAGTAGCAACTCTATCAAGTTGCTGATGACTTACCCACTCTTTCGAATGTAACAAAAAATAATAGATTCTGAGGTTCGCTGTGGTGAATATGTAGCTACTTTAATATAATTTATCTTTCTATGAGTTATAAAAATAGCTGACCCAAAAATTAAGTTAAAATTTGTTAAACCAAAATCAATACGCAACAATATATTTGGTAATTGAATTTGCGAATGTTAGGTCAGCAACCTGGAGAGCAAGAAAACTTTTGGTTCGTAAATTATGGAAGTTCTGAGGTTAGGTAATTTTTATTTAATTTTAATTTTTTTAACTCCTCTAAGTCAATGCTTGACTAATACCTCACCTGATGGTAAGTAGTTATTCAGCAAGAAAAGGTAAAGCACTGTCGCCTTGAAAAACAGATGTGGATAACTTATTCTATTCCTTTGCTGTACGCATGTTACTGGCATTATAGTACATTAGTACATTAGGCTGGCCCTCTGTAATTTTATACCGAAACACAGAACTGCTCTTTGCCAAAATAATAGGATAGAGGATGGTACCTATTTGGGCGGACTCCTAGTCAAAAATGAGTCCAATCACCTAGCAAAGTATTAAAAAAAGTTAAGTACAGGTGGACTGTCTATAACTCTAAAATTATAAAAATATTAAGTTTAAAGTATAAATATCAACAATGTTTTTAAATCATAATATTTACTTTTTTTACTTTCTATAATAATTGCACTACATCGTAGAATATTAAAAGACATTCGTAAAGAGCCGAATTCTTGTTTTTGATTGCCCCATTTTCTATAATTATATTATATTTTTCCAGCCAGCCGTGGTTAGTAATAATAATTATGTAGGCGACTTGGCAATCAGCAAATTTTGAATGATTCCTAATAATTTATTTTTATTTGTATCAGTGCTGTACGCTCTAATCTATTTTCTGTTCTTTGGCTTATATAGGAGAGCTCTAGGTATTCAGTAGAGTATTAAGGGCAGAGGTTTTACGTAGAAGAGCCATGATGCAGTTATATTACTGGTATAGTTGTAGCACGAATGGATCGGCTCGACGGGAGAAAGAACTACGCTTTTTTTTTTTTTTTTTTTTTTTTAACGCATGGGGAAATGCCTACGCATACCCGCCTCGCGGGGGCAAGGACGGGTTATGTCGGACTCGCACCGACTAAAACCCCATGGTGTTCCACCTTTGTCGCATATTGGCAGGGCTACGGGAACGCTTTCGCACACATCCGCGGCCCTACTAGCGCCTGCCGCCCCATGGCAGCACCTCCTCGGGAGAGGAAAATTCCCCCCCGTTCTCCTTCCCAGGTAAGGCGCACCAGAACACATGGCGCGCCTTCCTCCACGGCCTCCAACTACGTCTGTGCAACAGACGCCCCCGCGTCCGATGCACAAAGGCCACGGGGCCAGGAAAAACGAGCACTTAGAAGTACTAGCCTTCCCGACCCCAGCGGCGGATCTGGTCTATGGCTCCGCCGCCAACCAAGATTCGGCTGCGGAGGGTAGGGAGAGCGGCGCCTCGCAATACCGACAATCCTCTCCCCCCGCCGCCCCACCACCACCGCATCAACGGTGCGGCCCCGTTTGAGTCGCGAAGGATAGGGCGAGTGGCGCATCGCCATACCAACACTCCTCTTCCTCCGCGACTCCACCTCGACTGCAGCGGTAGAGGGTGCGCGAGTCCCCACTCGCTGCAGTCCACCAGCACACATCCAAAGTGGGCTCCCCAAGCCCACTCGGAGCGGCCACCTCAGGCCGGCCCTTCACCTCGGGCCAGCCACGTGGGTTCCTCTTTGTTCACCGTGGGAGACCAAGCCACGGCTACTAAGCCCCCCGCCACGACAAGGCGGGAACCCGTTCGGGGGGAGAAAGAACTACGCTAAAATCAGAGCTTAACGCTGCTCTGTTTCGTTCGGTGTATGTATAGAACCAGAGCCCTTTTTTACTGTAAACAAGGCATTCCAAGTTAGTCGTCATGAGTGACAACGATGTTTGATTTGATTCGTTATCGAGGATATATGTATATATATATATATATATATATATATATATATATATATATATATATATATATATATATATATATATATATATATATTCACAGCATCCACTTACCATCAGGTGGACTGTGTGTTCGTTTGGCACCCTTATACTTAAAAAAAAACATTGAGTTAAATTAGTTTGACATAAAAAGAGAAGTGATTATCATCATCATCACCATCATTACAGCCTTTAGCAAGTCCGCTGCTGAACGTAGACCTCCCCAAGTAATGCCACAAAGCACGGTCCTGAGCCACCTGCATCCATCGACTTCCTGCATATCTTACCAGATCTTCACTCCATCTAGTGGGGGGTAGCCCAACACTACGCCTACCGGTACGAGGCTGCCACTCGAGAACCTTTCTTCCCCAACATTTGTCGGTTCTTTGAGCTATATGGCCGGCCCATTGCCACTTCAGCTTACAAATCAGTTGGGCTGTGTCGGTCACTCTGGTTCTACTGCGGATATCCTCATTTCTAAGTTTATCACGCAGAGAAACTCTGAGCATAGCCCTCCCCATGCCTCGCTGAGCGACTTTGAGCGTCCTCATACGGCCAGCAGTGAAGACCACGTCTCGGTTCCGTAGCGTCACTGGCTACACGCACTGGTTGTACAACTTAGTTTTCAGGTTTTGAGGTATACCTGACGAGAAGATGCGTCGTAATTTCCCGAAGCTGCCCAGCCGAGTTGAATCCGTCGATTGACCTCTCGGTCGAAGTTGGACCTACCTAGTCGGACTATTTGTCCCAGGTAAACGTACTTCGAGCTTAGTGCTCCCAACAACTACCGGCATAGGTGTGACATGGACATTAAACATGATCTTTGTTTTGTCCATGTTCATCTTAAGACCTATTCGTTGGGAGGCACTATTGAGGTCATTGAGCATAGTGCTTAAGTACTCCGGCGATTCTGCCATAAGGACTATATCGTCGACAAATCGAAGGTGAGTGATGTACTCGCCATTGATGTTAATACCGTATTTTTTTCCAGTCCAGTAGCTTTAAAACGTCTTCCAATGCAGCGGTGAAGAGTTTCGGGGAAATAACGTCACCCTTTCTTACACCTCTCTGCAGTTGGATAGGATTCGAGCTCTGGTTCTGTACTCGGATAGCCATCGTAACCCTACTGTACAAACACTTCAGCACTTCGATAGTGATTATATTTTTGTATAAAAATATTGTCAAAATTATTAAGATAAAGAAGTGTGATGTGTCCTCAAAGTGAGCATTCCTCTGTATTTTTACATGTCTTAGCGTAACATAAGCCTGTTCACTCTTGCCTTGAAAACGCCCAGATTGCGGAAATAGTACTGTCGCTGACAGAGCTAAAAGTTAATGATTTGCGAACTTATTTTCTTATAATTTCATTCATAAAGATCTTTTCTTAATTAAGAGAAACGTGACACGATTTTAATTTTTTTTTTATAGGATATGGTGACAAACGAGCACACAGTCCATCTGATGGTAGGTGGTTGCTGCGGCCCATAGACATCTACATCTATCCTCGATTACAAATCAAAATGCAGATGCATTGTCACGCCTGAGGACTAAGATGTAATGCATCATTTCCAGTAAAAACGGTCTTCGATTCACTACACTCACCATACGAAACACAGCAGCATACTTCCCCGGTCTAACCGACCCATTCGTGCTACAACTATAATACTGATATAATGCATGGCTCTTCCGCGTATAAAAATTAGAGAAAAGACTTCAATCCTCAAGGGAATGAATTATCAGTTTTAATTATGATTCAATATAGGTGATTATTATTTTCTGTATTTTGGCTTCATGAAATTATTTCGAAGATATCCTTAAGGAATACGTTTCATGGAGACTAAGCAGTTCAAAGGTTGAAAGTGAGAAAGGAGGTAATTTATTTTTTGTATGTAGAATAGGCCCACCACAAATTTTATCGACACTTAATGAAATGCATGTCGATTTATTCCTTACAACCCATAGATTATAATTGCGTATTAGTTTTTACTGCATCGAAAGGGAATACTGAGAAATTAAAAATTAAAATATGAATATCACAATAACCTGAAAAGAAACTAAAAGCGATTATCTGGTAGTTTTCACCTTTGTTATAAGTTGCAATAGTGCACTGTTAAATAATTATAAAAAAGTAATAGGTACATTCGGCATTTATAGGCATTTTATGATTGATAGAAAATCATACAGACAAACAAGCATAGTGAGGGGATTATTTTTCACACGTATTGATAGATTAGTGAATACACATCATAAACACCATTGCAGTTATTAAAAAAATATGATTATATCAAAGATGATAAAGGAATAAATTGTCTATTTATAATATAAGCTATACACTCTATACAGTAAAAAATGTTTTAAACGGTTGTGTAAAGGTAAAACACAAAATAAAATGCCACTGCATTTATTATTGTAAGTTATTACTTCCGAAACAGTCTCTTAAATGTACACTAGACAGATAGACAGGCGCCATGTCAAGACTGTTTTAATTGATTAATAAGTATACACCAGCATACACCGTAAATAACATTCAAAACATAATAACTGGATATTATTTTATATAATGGATTATATATTATATATTAACATACCAACATCATCTATGATTTTAAATACTAATAAAGAAATAGCAAATTAATGTTTTGAAATGTTTGTATGTATAAAAAAGAAACAATATATTATATCACTGTATGTATTACAGTTATATTTATCACAAAGACAAGAGTGGTGTGGGAACTTTGTTTGTATATAATATATTCATCGATTTAAGTCTAGTAATGGAAACAGATAAATGTTAGGCAATAATATTCATTATCATATAAAGCAGCACACACAGGTGCAGTGTGTGAACTTTTTTTAAATGTGTCAACAGATTAATAATCATACTTCAAAACATCGTAAAAGCGAAAATAACTTGTAACATTTTGTCTACGTAAAGATAAAAAAAATACGTATAACGTAATTGTATTTTTTAATTATGATCATATTGATTTCTTAGAAGAAGGTGAAGGTACTCCGAGTATAACAATGATATCGGGACGTCGGTCATCTCAGCCCCCCGTGACCACAGAGTACTTTGAATAATCCGAAATAGAGTTGGCAGTTAAGTAATGCGACTCCAGCGCCTATGACAGTTCTGTGTCCGAACTAAAAATATATTGAATATACATATTTTAACTATGCAATATAACATGAGTCAGATATATAGAGGTCTGCTTTTTATTTCATGATACACACAATGTTTTGAGTCTGAATTGTACTTAAAACATTATGTAATGATATTTAGCATGAATAAAATTGAAACCGCAATAAAACTACAAATATTTATATGTTTAGAAGTTTATTTTTTCTTTTAAGCAATAATTAAAGGCTCGAGATTGCATTACGTCATTTTTATCAACATTAATAGCACCTTTTAGGTGCAAGAATTAATGGTATAAATATTTTATTTATATTATTGGCCCAAATATGTAGAAAGAACCTGCAAGTAATATCTAAAGTATCTTCTATAATTTCATTTTTATGTGTCACAAGTTAGGAAATTGAAATCGCAAACTATACACATAACTGTTTTAAAATAATTAGTAAATTTATCCAAATTACTATTAGCCCTTAAGATATAAGTCACGACATCTTGAATGGACGAAAATAAATGTATAAATTCTTGAGATGGATGTGTCAAGCTCGTTTGTTCTTTGGAATAATCTTTTAATCTAATGTACTCACTGGATCTCTTTTCATCACACAAATTTGTCAAGCATGTTTTACATTTTTAAAATGATTTTTTTAGTACATATCCGCTAATATATTCTAATTGTACCTTAATTTTAGGATTACTTAGTTTAATGTATATATCAGTCAAGATCTCGCGATTATTAATATGGTCAATATTTACTTATTTGAAACATTATTGGTTTGCGTTTTTTTTACTAAAAAAATAACTTGTACAATGACTTCAATGGCTGGCAGGAATCTTTCTCACAATTGGCCCCTGGTGAATGTGAGTTATTTAAATTGTTTACTAATAGTGTTACCCCACACTAATTATATTCCCACACTAATTGATGAGATGATGTTGGGGGTTAAAGCACCTAAAAGAGATTCACCTCATCTTTTCTTATTATTTTCATAGCTCCCATTTAAAGAGTCGAAGAGTTCATCAAAAAGTAATAATATGTCACTAGTATCCTTGCAATCATTGGATAGAATTCCTTTGTCGGAAAAAAATTTAATGATAAAATTATTAAATGGTTAAGTTATTAATAAAACTACCTTTACAAAACATATTTATTTATTTGGCTAATTTATCTCCCACATAAATTAACTCATAGGCAGTACATTTACCATAGTTGCCATGCTTGGTTGGCAACAACAGGATTTTTTTAGTTATTATTATTACATTATTTCCCTCTATCACCTTTTATGACACCCACAGAAAAATATGGGATAGTGAAGATTTTTATACCACTACAACGCTCCTATCATCATCATCATCATTTGCAAGAATGAATATAAAATTTGTTGGTTAGTTATGAGTTGAGACACTAACAATGTACGAGCCCAGTTTATAGATTTGCAAATGACAATAATGCAAGAATTATTTCTTCTGTAATGTTTGACTCATATGATAATTATAAATGTCTTATTCATAACTAAAATCAGATTGAATGAAAAATTTTAAATATTATATTCAAAATAAATCATATTTAGACTATACCACAAATTATTGAGCCTCACCACACATTGAATCAAACATCATTTACCTGGAAAATGTAAAGTTGGTACTGCATTAGGTGCAAGTCTTTTACTCCATGTAATACTTCGACTCAAAGTGGAGATGACATACTCTGCAGTACTTAAATATAGTGTCACCGTTCATTGCTAAAATGTCTCCACCAATGGCATACACCCAAAAACGAAATCGATCAGCTTGTTTGCTTGGGTTTGGAAATATATGTAATATAACATTATCCGATCCTGAAACAACAAATAAATTAAATCATATTATTATATAATGCTAATTTAATGAGATTTTCAATCCTCTTGTATTGAGTGGGTATCAATAAGTTTAAATAGAGATATGTAATTTCATGATGATATAAATACTTACGGTTTTTGTTGCAATTAGGTACACAGCATTTTCTTTCAGCAGCCATGGTAAATGTCGACAGAATCCAAGTCTTAAAGCAATCCAATATCCGAAACGAAGTCCTTGAGTTAACGTAAATAGATTCAAGGTACGAAGTCCAAAAAGCAAGCCAAAATGTCGAAAAATCCAAAAAAAATCCACAATTACAAGCAAAGGAACACATTCACGTAAAACGGAATGAATTTGAAATTTGAATTGGTTTCCAAGATGACGGGCAAAGCGAAAAAATGCGCCCTCTGGGGCTGTTTGAAACATAAAAACGTCTAAACCACAAAATGTATAGACGAACAAAAAGAGTGTTTTTCAGTAAACGACTCGGCGTGTTATAAAGGATCGCTATACTGTGACTGTAAAATTACGATTTTTGCACTTAAGGCCAAGATGCAAACAAAAGGTAACACCTGATTCTATTAATTATAATTTGTATATCTTTAAATATGAAAATCTCAAGGTAAATACCATTATTACCAGTAACCATTTAGTTGACATTCGTCAAGATATTTACATACATGTTACATCAACTATTTTTCAACTTTAAGGCAGGCAATTTTTTCTCCTTATTTATTAGGTATACATTTATTCTTCTCATTTATAAGGTAATTGATATAGAATATCATAATCAGTTTCAAATTAACGAATACATCGCTTAGGTAACAATACATAAAAAAACAAGTCCCGGTTTTAAGTCGGCTACAATAGAATTAATTTGCTATGAAATATTACTACATAATATCTTATACATTATCACTATAGTAATTAATTACGACTAAATACAAAATGATACATACTGTATGAATGATTATGTTATATATGATAATGATTATATAATGTGATTATAGCAGCATAAAATTAGTTTTATGACATTTTATCAATATGTAGCCGGATGTCCGAGCTTTGCTCGGTTTTTCTTTAGAAATTACATTTAGATACAAATTACATACTAATGAATAATATTTTTCATCTTATTGACATAATAAAAAAAAACTGAACTGGTTATTTGAATAAAAAATCATGAGTTCAATTAGTTTAATTAAAATTTTCGTATTTTTAAAAATACTAAAAAAAGGGCTCGAAACAATAGATTTTCTCACAAAAGAAGGGAACTTGAAAAAAAGGAAAAAATCGGACTGAAGGCAGGACGCGAACCAATGCATTACGATTTCGCGACCGCTCGATATCCACTTGAGCTATTACGATCATTAACACAGTGTCAAAAGGACATTGTTAAATCTCGCCTAAGAACCAACATAAATTTGACAATTACTAAAAATCTTATCCTTAATATGCATTAGATAACATTCATTAGATAACGGATAACGGACACTTTTGAATTATGGAGTCAAAATAAAAAGGACTTTGAAATAATACTAGTTTTTACGGAATTTATCGCGTATATTTAACTTTTTAATACCCGACATTTCAAACGCTTTACAGCACTCATGGTCACGGGCGGGACTGAGATGTTCAACGTCCATATGTCATAGTTAACCGCGGTTAACATAGATTAAAATTTAACTTTTGTTCCGATCTATGCAGTATGAACTTATGGTATCTTGAAGTCTTGCAGTTGTATGCTTGGGTTGGGATTTAATTTTATTTATTATAGGATCCCAAGCAGATGGTAGCACCCAGCCATCTTCTCTATTGAAATTAGGATGTTTTTTGATTTCAATAGCCTCGCGAATCATCCTTGGAAGGAATTGGTGTTCTTTAGCGAGGATTTGCGGTCTATCAAATCTGATGTAGTGACGGGGGCGATCCTGTACGTGTTCACAGACTGCAGACTTCCCGGAGCGTCGATTCTTCACATCAGCTATATGTTCTTTAACGCGGGTTTTTTATTGATCTTTTAGTTTGTCCTATGTAGGAGAGACCACATTCACAATCAAGCTTGTACACTCCTGCATCTTGCTGAGGGATGTTACACTTGACTGATTGTAAAAACTGACCAATCTTCAATCTTCTTCAGCGGCTTGAAGTATGTTTTGATCGAAGCGCGCTTCAAGATGTAGCCAATCTTGTCAGTGACTCCTCTAACATATGGCAGTACAGCAGGTACACGCTCGACTGTGGCCGGCTTCACTCGTTCACTGTGACGTAGGCGCGGGACTCGAAGCTTGTTGTCATGCAAAACTTGCTTGACATGGTGGAGCTCTGCAGCCGGGTGTTTACTGTCACAGATCCCTCGTGCTCTCTGAAACAAACATTTACCCACGGTAGCTAACTGTGAAGGATGGTGGTGAGAATCACCGTTTAAATATCTATCTGTATGGGTCTTTTTTCTATACACAGTCTGGCTCAAGGTGTTATCAGGATTCCGAATTACTAACACATCTAGAAAAGCTAAGGAATTGTTTGCCTCTAACTCCATTGTGAACTGAATTTTAGAATTTATAGAGTTAAGATGGTCTAAAAATGCAGTTACTTTGTCTAAAGGTAGAATTGTGAAAGTGTCGTCTACGTACCGCTTGTAGAATCTTGTATTTATGGGAGAACTAAGCAGGGCTTTCTCCTCAAAGTCTTCCATGAATTTGTCGGCGACAATGGGATATACAGGTGAGCCCATCGCCACACCATCTACTTGCTTGTAGAACTCCTCCTTCCACAATAGATAGCCAGATGTCCATTACGTCCCATAGTGAGCCAAATCGATTCACCAACTTACAGATTGTCTCAACACGTAGCGAAAATACTCTCACCACTCAGGGGACATACAAGAGCACACATAAACGATTCCTACCATTTTGTCAGCGAGATTAAAGACCTACATCTGGCAGACAATGAAACTATGGTCAGTTTTGATGTGCAGTCATTGTTTACATGCTTACCTGTTGAAGACTGCATCTCAATTGTAACTAGAAGGCTGGAAGAAAACAACATGCCCGTAGAATATGCAGTATTACTCAGACACTGCCTTACATCTGGCTACCTATTGTGGAAGGAGGAGTTCTACAAGCAAGTAGATGGTGTGGCGATGGGCTCACCTGTATCTCCCATTGTCGCCGACATATTCATGGAAGACTTTCAGGAGAAGCCCTGCTTAGTTCTCCCATAAATCCAAGATTCTACAAGCGGTACGTAGACGACACTTTCACAATTCTACCTTTAGACAAAGCAACTGCATTTTTTAGACCATCTTAACTCTATAAATTCTAAAATTCAGTTCACAATGGAGTTAGAGGCAAACAATTCCTTAGGTTTTCTAGATGTGTTAGTAATTCGGAATCCTGATAACACCTTGAGCCAGACTGTGTATAGAAAAAAGACCCATACAGATAGATATTTAAACGGTGATTGTCACCACCATCCTTCACAGTTAGCTACCGTGGGTAAATCTTTGTTTCAGAGAGCACGAAGGAACTGTGACAGTAAACACCTGGCTGCAGAGCTCCACCATGTCAAGCAAGTTTTGCATGACAACAAGCTTCGAGTCCCGCGCCTACGTCACAGTGAACGAGTGAAGCCGGCCACAGTCGAGCGTGTACCTGCTGTACTGCCATATGTTAGAGGAGTCACTGACAAGATTGGCTACATCTTGAAGCGCGCTTCGATCAAAACATACTTCAAGCCGCTGAAGAAGATTGAAGATTGGTCAGTTTTTACCATCAGTCAAGTGTAATGTCCCTCTGCAAGATGCAGGAGTGTACAAGCTTGATTGTGAATATGGTCTCTCCTACATAGGACAAACTAAAAGATCAATAAAAACCCGCGTTAAAGAACATATAGCTGATGTGAAGAATCGACGCTCCGGGAAGTCTGCAGTCTGTGAACACGTACAGGATCGCCCCCGTCACTACATCAGATTTGATAGACCGCAAATCCTCGCTAAAGAACACCGATTCCTTCCAAGGATGATTCTCGAGGCTATTGAAATCAAAAAACATCCTAATTTCAATAGAGAAGATGGCTGGGTGCTACCATCTGCTTGGGATCCTATAATAAATAAAATTAAATCCCAACCCAAGCATACAACTGCAAGACTTCAAGATACCATAAGTTCATACTGCATAGATCGGAACAAAAGTTAAATTTTAATCTATGGTAACCGCGGTTAACTATGACATATGGACGTTGAACATCTCAGTCCCGCCCGTGACCATGAGTGCTGTAAAGCGTTCGAAACGTCGGGTATTAAAAAGTTAAATATACGCGATAAATTCCGTAAAAAACTAGTATTATTTCAATGTGTAGTGTTCGCGTATATATAAGAAATCATTATAAAAAGGACTTTTTTAGATTTTAAGCTTTGTACGTATTTTTTATTAATTTGGTGCGTCTGGACTCCTGTGATTTGGCCAATCGCACAATACATCTTACATTTAACAGTATTTCAAAAGTTGTCATAAACTCAAATATATTCTTAAAACGTTAATAATTTAAAATATAGTATATACCACAAGGAACTGGAATACAGTAAAATCATGTGTATTCATTAAAAATAGCAATACTATTGTACTCTCATTGGCCAATCAACTATGTGCCACGCAAACAAGTGTTATGTTGACAGATGACAAGACGATAAAATAGATAGGCGTCAGATGTGCGATCGGTAATTATGTTGTTGAAGTTTGCATGGAGGTCAAAGAGGAGTTGATTACCGATTAGTGAATTACATTTACTACATTCTGAAAATGTATGGCTCTTGAGAGGTAGAATACATAGCCGCCATATTAGTAGCAAAACTTATTTTGTATACATTTTGGTTGATGAGTCAGAAATTTGGAGGGAGGCAATAAAAAATATCGTTGTAATTGTGTTGTTGGGCCCAGAACTATAGGTTACTGCGCCCGTGTTATGACCATAATATGGTATTTAAGTTGGGCCCGATACCAAGAAAATATCAACCCCTGCTCAATTCTTGAATAATATTTTGCTCGAAAGTAATGATGGTTGATAGTATCAATCATTACTTTGGTTGCCAAATGAGTGTATAAATTGTATTTAATTGGTATGAATAAAACAAATACCTAATCACAACCTGAGTTTTATTTACCGTATAAGTGCTAGGCTAAGACTGTACTGCTTACATTAGCAATAACATAGTAATATTTCATAAAAATAAAAGATAACCTCAAAATCTCTACGATAACTGCTAATATATCTGTTTTCGTAAGTGTCCGTCAAGAGTTATTGTTCTTATATACAATTATGTATAATTTCGGACTTAAAAAGGTATTTTTTCTTACTGTTGGTTCTTAGGCGAATATTGTATGGACGCAGATCAATATCCTTTACCTTCTTATATTGTAGTAGTTTTTCATTGCCTGAAAACACGGACAATAATATATTTTCTAAAAATAAATCCTAGCTAGATCGATTTGTTGACCCGGAACTCCCTGGGCACTAAATTTTATGAAAATCGTTGGAGCCGTTTCCGAAATTACGATTATATATATATATATATATATATATATGTGTGTGTGTGTGTGTGTGTTGTGTGCTAGTGTTCCCAACAACTACCGGCATAGGTGTGACGTGGACATTAGACGTGATCTTTGTTTTGTCCATGTTCATCTTAAGATTCGCCATTGATGTTAATACCGTATCCTTTCCCGTCCAGTAGCTTGAAAACGTCTTCCAATGCAGCGGTGAAGAGTTTCGGGGCTATAACGTCACCCTGTCTTACACCTTGACTTGCAGTTGGATAGGTTTCTAACTCTGGTTCTGTACGAGGATAGCCATCGTAGCCCTACTGTACAAACACTTCAGCACTTCGATATACCGATAGTCAACTTGGCACCGATGAAGGGACTGTAGCACCGCCCAAATTTCGACGGAATCAAAGGCTTTCTCATAGTCCACATACGCCGGGCAAAGTGGCAGATTGTACTCTTCGGACTTCTTTAAAATCTGCCGCTGGGTATGTATGTGGTCTGTGGTACTGAAGCCTTTTCGGTAACCGGCTTGTTTAGGAGGCTGGAGGTCGTCGAGTCTGCGTGCGAGACTCGACGACTGCCCATAGAACCTCTCAATTTCATTCAGAATCTCAGGTGTCCTGAAAAGGATGTTGCCACACTCAGTCTTCAGCTTTTACAGTTGGCTCTTTCTGGCAGACAGATCTCTGGCAAAGACTTTGGAGCCCTGATTCCGCTCGATTGCTTCTTTAATACGAGCAGCATTAAAGTTGCGTAAGTCTCGCCACATACATATGGAGATCTGTCTCTTCAGTTGCCTGTATGCTGTCAAATCTGTTGACGATTGCAGCCTCATCTCCCGTCTAACAGCCATGAGATTAAGAGTGTGATCGGAGAGTTTTTGTATTCTCCTGCGGCGGGTCTTGCAGAACTTAGCTCCGACCGCGTGGACAGTTTCCACGAGCTTGTCATTCATATCGTCCACTGCATTGCAATCTTCTAGGCACTGAAAGCGGTTACGTAACTCAAGCTGAAAGGTTTCGGGATTCTGGATTAGAGCACGAGGGGGACGGAGCATTGACTTCATTAGACGAGACCTCTCCAACTTAACGTTTATGTTTAGTGTACCTCTATCCATTCGGTGATCGCTGCCAGTTTTCACCCTTACGATCACTGAGACATCACTGAACAGTTGGCGTCTGGTCGTCATAATGAAGTCAATCTCGTTTTTTGTCAAACCGTCGGGGCTCGACCAGGTCCACTTTCTGTGGGGCTGCTTCTGGAAGAAAGAGTTCATCATAAAAAGTCCCTCTTTCTCCATGAAGTCGGTCAGCTGCTGGCCCCGTTGGGTTCCGTTGCGCAATCCCAAATTTCCCTACCTTCAGCTCACCGTTCTTTCTTGTGCCTAGTTTTGCGTTGAAGTCTCCCATCAACACCGTATAGTGGGTTTTGGAGGAATGCATGGCTCTGGGAATATCCTCTTTAATTTCCTCCACCTCCTCATCGGGATGTTTCGACGTTGGCGCGTAAACCTGTATGACTTTCAGCGAATACCGTTTGGTGATTCTGAGTATAAGGTACGCAACCCTCGTCGATACACTCCCCGATCTTTAAAACATTGTTAACGAGAGACTTGTGGACGATAAATCCAACACTTTCTTGGCACAGATGGTCGCATTCCCGGTGATAGAACACGTTGCCGGATTCGAGAATCACTGTGTCCTCCCCCTCTCTTCAAACCTCGAATAATCCTATAATATTCCAGCGCAACTTGTCCATTCTTCCAGCTCCAGGATCTTCTCGTCAATCCTCAGGGTACGTGCGTTAAATTTTGCCAGGTTGAGTCGTCGTAGGTGGCAACCAAACCTCCACCGGAGATTCTTAGCACCCCCTGCCCCGCTGTTACCATGGTCGCCACCGTAGCCAGGAATAGCGGGGCCGCCGGGGACTGGGGGCCGTCTATTTGTGTAATTCTTCATGGGGGGTATTTTGCCATAGTTGCCACGCTTGGCGAGCGGGTTGGCAACCGTAGTTTTTTGTTGTACAGTTGCTGTTATCAGGAAGATGCTGCTGCCCATCTCCTGCCTGTTTCCCTCTGTCGCCTTTTACGACACTCACGGGAATATATGGGGTAGTGGATGTTCTTAACCGCCACTACATGGCTAAGTGGGGTAATATATGTGTATATGCATATAAGCAATTATTTTTAATTATTTACACATGCATCCCCGGCAGTGAAACGTTACAAGATAACGCGAAGTTTTTTTTTGATACTGTACTAAATATTTCCACTAGGTAGATAAAGAAGTTTCACCAAAATTAATACATAGGTAGTGTTCCCAAGAAGTCTTGGTAAAGTTGTGTTCGGATAAATGGAATAGATATTTTTTTATTCAATATAGACTATAAGAATACTTTATGTTTTTACATCTGGGTTGTAAAAAAGACTTCTGTACTGCGAAGAACCGCCAATAAATCTAACGGGACTCTTTTTTTTTCATCAATATACAAGACCTATAAATATGAAGTTTAATTAAATTTGAAAACATTTGGAAACAGCATGTTTGTGATCACCACAATCCATTATGTCCTTTTTTGAAGTTGATCCTTAATAATTAATTTTTGCTCAGTAATTTTTTTAAACTTTTTAATAGGTTCTGCATATTTTCTAGGAATTTGTTGTAAAAGTGTACACTTTGCCTTACGAAATATTTACTGATTTTTGGAGTTGAGTGACCGTTATAACTAGCTGTGATTGTTTTTAGTATTTTTAGAATGTACATCACTATTTTAATAAAATTAATTTTACTTACTAAAACTAATTTATCACTATTTACAATAAATGATTAGCACCGAACAGGTAGACCTTGGTAGCTCAGATGGTAAACGCTCGCTGTAAATATAACAGAACGCGAGTAACCCGGGTTCGATCCCCGCTGGCACCAATGAAACTGTTAATTGCAATTTTAAGTGCTGATTTACCACGTGCTCGGCGGTGAAGGAAAACATCGTGAGGAAACCTGCATTTCTGAGGAATAAGAAAAAAAATATTTCGAAGACATGTGAAGTTCGTCAACACGCATTGGGACTGCGTGGCGGACAATTCCTTGCCCTAAATCCCTCTCCGAAATGAAAGGAGGCCTGTGCACAGCAGTGGGACATATATATGCTGTAACTTTACTGTTTTACTATTTACCGAACAGGTTTAGTGTGTGCACTCAGATACTGGAAAGCTTTTATTTATTATAACATCCCTAAGTTTTAAAAATATCGTAAAGTGCTCTAAATATTACAAGGCCTACATTAATCCTCAAAGAGAACAAACATCAGCGGGTGTTGGCTAATGTATGTGACGTTACATCAATCACAGTGACGTGATGACGAAAAATTCGCCAGATCATGCAGAATTAATCTCATTTTTTTTTAAAGTTAGAAATTAGAATAGGCTATGATTTTACCGACCTAAATAAAATATATCGACATACTTGACTACATACTTGTTATATACAAATTTATATATAGACCAAACACGTAATATCAGTTATCGCATCGCACTTAAATTACAAACCTTACTAATATTACGCCTCTCGATGTTTTTAAAGAAATCAATGAACAATAAATATTAGCAGAGTTGTGGTAGTAGGGTAACATTTTTTAGCATAAAGCCGTCAGAGTAAGTTAAACAGTGTCATACAAATTAATCTAAGAGCACACATAATTCTACACATTTTATAAATCCACTGAGTTATTTCTAGCTAGAGCTAGTGCGTCTATATATTTTTAATTATACGCCAATATTCGTCATTCGTCCCTTAAGGTCTTAATACTAACTGATAACACAATCATCACTTTAAATTTAATTACTTTCAATTATTTATCGTGCAAGCAATGTGTATAAATTATACGTATGTTACAGATGGCGGTATACCATTTCAGGCAGCAGCATCACAGCTGTGAGACGTCTGGTGTGCGATGATATTATAATCTGTGCTGCGATCGTCAATCTATCTGCTAAGTGTTACAACAGCAAGCGATCCAGACAGCAATGGACTTGACTTCCACGAGCTAAAGAAGAAGGAGAAGATTTATGAATGTAGTTAAAACAAATGAAAAGCAGATATATTTTGTTATATAAATATGAAGACGGCAACTTTAATTATTATTCGTTGTACTGATGACTTTTATGCTTCGATAACAAATCGTCATTCAATATAAATGAAGGGAACAAGGAACTAAGCTTTTATATTCTGATACTTAATGAATAAATTATTACCTGCTGCAGCATAGCGTTAAACCATTATACTTGTTCTTTATGCAAACCCATCCTTAAATTATAGTGTATTTGTAACATTGCCAATTTTCCTGTATCTTCAGAAATTGTATGCAGCACTACAATTATTTTAAAAATTATACGTGTAAACAATTTTCTTTAATTTTACAACATAGAGGTGGAGTGGAATGGTGCTTGACATTCCCAATGCCGTCGGAGTCAAATCTAGTCATGGTCAATGAAGTTGAAGTGTAGGAATGTTCCCTGCATTACGATATTTGTGTACATTATATTACTTATTACCACCGCTGGTGCATTTGTGATCACATATAGCTTTGTACCTCATGATAAAACTTTAACAAAAGCTTCCAAATAATCACAAAGTCTATCAAACTATTAAAATATTAGAAATAGATTAGCTTTAAATGCAGTAAGGTTAAAATTATAGCATATGGAGGTAACGATGGGGGCCCAAGTTGACTATGACGTCAGGGGTTTGAAGATGATATTCTATGATCGTTAATGCTATAGAAAATAAGAAAGAAAGAAATCAACGCTTATTCACAATTTTAAACGATATTGTACATATTTCTGATTATTAAATGTTATTATAATGTCAAAGAATACCTAGAGGATGAAAGTATTGTAATTTAATTTAATTGTAACTTAATAATAATAATTTAAATTTATTTATAATTGAATAATAGTAATTTATACGTTTACTTATTATATGTGACACATTGTAATAATTTAATAAGATTAGTATAATAAATCATAATTTTGATACTATTTAATTTGTATAACAAGATATTAAATTTGATTGTCCATATTATTAAAGACATTAAATTTTGAATTTAAATAACTTCAAAGTATTTATTATGACAACAATTAGCAATATAAACCCTTCTCAACTAATTGCAATATTTTTTTGTTCTTATTTTTCATTTTATTTACACGCGCCATTGTTGTTGAATTAGTAATGTGTAGCCTAATATTATAGTGCATTTGTTTACCTCATAAGGTAATAATAATACAGCGTACATATTCTAACTTTCTATAACAATTTTTATACCTATATTATGCAAATAAATGAATTTGATTTGATTTAATTTGATAATGGTGCCCCTATATAGTTCCAAGAATCAATACTCATGGGAACCAATGGTACTCGATTGGCTGGCCCTTAGATAAAACGACACAATATTCCCAAAGAGGAGAAGATTCATTCATTACTTAACACGGTACACTACTCTCCTTGTTTTGGTGTATGGCCATTTCCACTAGTTATATTTTATTTTAAATCATGCTTTTAGTTGTAATTTTACTCAAGCTGCCAAGATACCAAAAATAATTATAACGAGCGAACAAGCTCTGCACACGCTTGTGCTTTTAATTTTACGTTGTTTTGGTTTTTTATTGTATTGCAGCTGAATTACTACGGAAAAAGACAGAAGTTGGGTTTACATTTCAAACACGGACAAAAATAATCAATTATAATTAAGAGTGTATAACGCTTTACTAAAAGTATTAAATTCAAGCTATCTATAGTCCCATCGATTGTTACCATTGATTCATTCAGTGTGCCAGTTATTTTTAATTTTCGTTCATTTTTTATATTATTTCAGTTATTGATTCTGCCGTGGTGAACCACGAGTGGGTTTTTTACCGCAAGTACCTCCTTCAGTTTCATAAACATGAAATGGCAGATTTGAAAACTCTTCACTCTACTAGGTCTTTTTTACCTAGGAGTTCAAGGTGACGAATAACTAACTTCTTCACCTTTCCTGCTACCAAGCATAGCACACATAATCTATTTTGGGTTCTAATTTTAATGGTAATAGACCTGTTTACAGGCTGAGAGGCATTTCATCTCAGTAATTTTCTATAGGTAACAGTAATCACTAACCATCAAGTGGACTGTTTGAGACTCTTAAAATTATTAAAAAAGTCATTAATTACGATTTCAAAAATACTTTAAACATGAAATTAATATATTATTTCTAAAAGAAAATCTTTTGCTCCATTCTCGTAAAACTGTTTATATTTTCAAAAAGAACCGGAGCCATGCCGTCACTCAAAATGCTCCGCTACGTGCAGGCGGGGTTGGCATTTGGAGAAAAAGTTTTAACACTATATCCCATATCATAACGGATATCCCACGACCAGCCATTGTTTATCAACCAGCCATTTTGTATTGGTAACAGAGCTCAAGTTGCTAAGACACCACGAGTATTTAAAATGAGAATACGCCAGTTATTTTTAATTTTCGTTCATTTGTTATGTTATTTCAGTTGAGTGATTCTGTCGTGTCGAACCACGAGTGGGCTTTTACCGTAAAAACCTCCTTCATTTTCATAAAATGACACAATTGAAAACACATCATTCAGTGCGATTCACACGTACAATATTAGCATTGCTTATGAAGAGAGGCGTGAGGTTAGGAGTGAGGAGGATGAGAAAGAAGTAAATTTTTATACTAGAGGTTAGTGAAATAGTGAATGTACGAGGGTTCTTACTTCATTCTAAGCATATTTAGTTTGAATTGAGAATATTTAACTTTATGAATTCTTTTAGCTTTGACTTGTTATATACGAAATCAGTTGCACACCTTTCTCGTATGCACTTCTTAAAGGAGTCATAAGATTAGTTTATTAATCATTTGGAGGTTGATATTACTTAACGTAACCCAGCTTGACCATATTAATCACTTTTAAGGTAATAGGTGAATAATGTACAAAATCTGACATTAACAAGTTTATAAATGTGAAACAGGGGAAAAACTACTTTTCCCATTGTTACTTGAACATACTCGTAATGTGAACCTAAACGTTACTCACCAGGGTGTCAAGTAATGTTTAAGTTCAAGGAGACCGATGAATATTAAAAAAATTATTAAGGTAAAAATCATCATAATTTTTGACTGCCTTTTGAAATTTACACTTTGACGTAGACTTTGCAAATTAATAAAAATATTTGTTGTTGATTAACGTGCAAACAGTCCACGTAATGCTAAGTGATCGATTTTTGTGTAAAAACTACATGTATTCTGGGATTTATTAAGGTTGTGGTAAATAGCAGTTTTACTAAGGTTGCCGATACAAAAAAATTTAAAATGTGCTCATGGTAGTTAAAAATGCCATATCTGGGTATCGATTTTCGAAGAATTTAATTTTTTTTTAATAATTTCAAGAACGATTTTTTTTTGTAACTGGTAGAATAGGAATAAAAATATATATGTGTTGTCAAACATGAGGTCTAAGCTATAATATTTCATTACTATTTACTTCATTATTATTAGTAAAACGAATCCTCGGATCTCAACAATCAAAAGTATTTATATCGAGTATTCTGGGTTGCTTAGTCATCTCTTCTCTACGGCATCCATACAAATGTATAACATTAAACGATTAATTTTTTTGATGAGTTTATGTTACAACAATTTTATATTTTTTAAGCAAGTTTAGTTGAAAACTTCATAAAAATCGTTTTGTATTATATTTCTGACAGCTGTGACGTTCTCAAAACAAAAACTTCAAAGAAGCTCTATTTTTATTTGTTTACAAAATAATAGTATCTTCATATCGTCCATATTTATCGTTTACAAAATAATATATTATGTCAATCCCAAACAAAGTAAAACAATGTCATAAACGTCTGGTACAAGAAGGGTTTTATAATCTTATACAAAATCATGAAAAACACAAAATTTTATACAGAGTTCTTTGTGTGAACAGTAGTATAAGTTCTTGGAACGCAACTTCAATGTATTTTGAAGTTAAGTGACAATATAGTTT
Source organism: Parnassius apollo (assembly GCA_907164705.1). Classification (NCBI taxonomy): domain Eukaryota; kingdom Metazoa; phylum Arthropoda; class Insecta; order Lepidoptera; family Papilionidae; genus Parnassius; species Parnassius apollo. The sequence goes on along the minus strand of CAJQZP010001368.1, from coordinate 59,398 downwards.
GATATTACAATTCAATACAATTGTAAATAATACTTATGAGTCGAAATATATTTTAACTAGTAAAAATTTAATAATCAGCGACTATAATGTGATGGTGATTCTCATCATTCTTATTAAGTTGTTATCATCGGATATCACTGGTATATTAGAAATCATCATTACACATTGAATAATTCATTAATTTAAGAAATCATTAAATCATCATTACATATCGTCCAATAGAAATCGTAACAGACAACTGATTGAAATGCCTGATCTTTGGGCCTCCGATATGGTTATTTGTATATTTCGCAGACTAGATACTAATAAAATTACGAAAAGCTGCTCCATTAGTGCGAGACAGCCGTTTACTTGCATTGAACATTTCGAAACTGCTCATGAATATACGACAGCTAACAAAAATTATTTATTTCGAGGGTGTCATAAGAGGCGATAGAGGGAAATGAAACTGGAGACTAGCAGCCGCACTTTTCTGATTACAAGCAAAAAAAAAAAAAAAACTAAAAATCTACCAAGCGTGGAAACTATGGCGAATATTCTACTTATAAGACAATCTATGGGAGAGACCTATATTAGGTACTAGGCCGTTAGCGTCGATTTTAATAGGTGAATGAAACATAAATTAAATTTCTATATCAATTTTTAACACAATCCCAGTCCATCTCTCTTACCCGCTTTTGACTGTGCCGCCCCAGTCGACTCGGGTGCTTAAGTCAATTATGAGCAAAACCGGGACAGGCAACTGAATAATAATAACATTAACTTACTTCAACAGTCAAATCTTATCGCGGAACGCAGACAGAATAGCTACAATTTTGACAGATAATGCCTGAAGCAAGTAAAATTAAAGGTCTTGCAATTGTTGAATCGCAGTAGTTTAAGGTTTCTTAATTAAGCCTAGATAAATAAATAGTGGAAACGGGAACACAAACAAAAAACGAACTTTTTCTCAAGTGATAATATTACGTGTGTAATGCACTCTGTTCGAAACTTCGAATGCATGGTAACTTTATGGCTTAGAGCGAGGATTATAAAACTTAACGCCTTATGTTCAAATTCATTATTCAACAGCATACTTATTGTTACAATTAACATTTCAAGCTTAGTTAGAATGTTAATTGTAACAATAACTTGGAAAACTAGCTAATAATCTACCTGATAGTATATAATTATGTATGTTGACTGCAGTCCAAGCACAAAGTTAAAAAACTTTATACAGAAGGCAAGCAGTGCCTTGTCACCCCTTTAGACTAAGGTGATATAATAATGATTGGTGATATGAATAATGATTGGTTAAGGCGTCGCGTGGATGTCAATAGAATTGACTATGGGAAAAGCCCGGAAGATCTTATATATTCTGATAAATAGCGGTATATCCATCTCGCTTATGTCAGGTTACGCTGAGTGCAATATTCGGAGGGTGATGGATACTCTTTTGTCGCTATCCCACGGTGATCTACCATTTGTTGTACAATAATAGAGAGAGAGAGAGAGAGAGAGAGAGAGAGAGACATCATTATTCTATTATAAACACAGTAAAATAAGAAATGTCTGAATGGTCTCTTTTTAAGTGTGGATTGTGTTCAGTAAAAAAAGTAGAATCAATCGTACTCCTGAAGTAAAACACAAAGACTAGGGATTGTGAGGTGTGGCGTTTAAGAACAAACTTATCTTCTTCGGTGGCTTGTAGAATGTTCTAATAGAAGCTCGCTTCAAGATGTACCCAATCTTGTCGGTGACACTCGAACTTTTGCCCTATGTCTTCAATGAATCGAAGGAGTTGCTTAGCCGTGAGCAATTTCACTTCTTCTGGGCGGAGTAGATAGTATCCCAGATGAGTGTTACGTTTGCGCATTAAGGGTCCGCAATCAGTTAGGATGTGTAGAAGCGTTTCTTCTGTTATGGAATAGAACCGACACATCCTTAAGTTGCTTAGTCCCAGGATGGACATGTGCTTTTTAAGACAACAGTGTCCAGTTAAGGCTCTTGCCAGAATGCGCAATTTATTTTTTGCTTAATCCCAGAGCTTCTGAAGCGAATTTACGATCAAAAGCCCGGATTAAGGTTTTAAAATGTTTTAAGCCTGGTGTATCAGACCAAATCTTAAGTGATTTATTGTGATAAAGAGTTTCGAGGGTCAATCGGGCTAGGCTTCTTGAAATTCCACAAAATGGCTCGGGTCCAAATTGTGTGCACTTTGAGCCCTCCCGTGCAAGTTTGCTTGGGACCCTGTGATTAATAAAATTAAAACTACACGCAAGAATACCACTGCAAGACTTCGAGACAGAGTAAGTTCATTCTGCATAGATCGGACCATAAACAAAATTAAATATCTGAAGGTACTCCAGGTTAACATTGACATCGGGACGTCAGTCCCCTTAGTTCCCCGTGACCCTGGCGTAACGTGACCATGTGTGAGTTTAAACCAATGTATAGTTTTCGATGTAAGAAATCATTATAATAATCGTATTACGCTCTGCGGCCATAAACTTAAATAAAGAAAGTTCCTGTGTCAAAAATTTCTTGAGTCCGTAGAAAAATAATAACGTTATTTTTATCAAAGTAATTTCTGGAAACAACTTGATTGAATCAAAGTGTTGAAGTAAATAAATTGCTTTCCCAAATAAATAATCCATCACACGCAATCGCTAGTTTGGTATTAGTGTAATTATAACAGCAATTTCGTAAGAAAATATTTCGATGTGTTAGTAAGTAGTTAAAACCATGATAGATCAGAAGCTATATGTTTGCCACTTTCACATTACGTGAATCCTGGTTCGAATCTTGCCTGCACTAATAAGAGTTAATTGCAATTTGAATTACTGATTCACTACTGGCCAAGTGAAGTTTATCGAAACGAATTAGAGTAACACGGTGAACTAAATGCTTTATTACCCAGAAATGAGGTTAAACTTTATTTTATAAATTGAAAATATTTTAGTAGCGATCTATTTGACAGACGAATGGATTTTGCGTTTTGCCTATCATATTACATTAACAACCTTTGCAAACCTAATTCCATTTGTCAACTTTTACTTCTAAAATGATATATTTACGTCACGTTTGCAGCACGCAAGCAAATACCCGGACGTTAATTGTCATTGCTGTGCTATGTTTTAATCATAACGACTCTTAAAATATTTCTGCATTTTCGCCTGTTACCAAAAGGAATTTCTGTAAATGTTATATTTATTGTTAACTTAATTAATCTATTAAATTAATTAATTTTTATACATGATAAAGCTTCTGTCTTTCTTGATACGATTGACGAGCACTGGAAACTCTTTTACAGATAACGAGGCATTAAATCTTATTCTCACGTCCTCTCACTTGCAGTTGGATTCTTAATCGAAGATAAATGTGTAAAAGTGTATTTAAATCATAAATTAGGTGTATTATACGCTTATTTGAGCTATCATATTTGGTTCAACATATTCGGCACAATTTCTGCTCAACAGATCGGCAAAACCATCCAATATATTCTTGCTCGAGCTCCGTTTTACTCTTAGCGCTTACGCATCTTCTTCGCATCACGACGTATGGATTCACCGCTCAGTGGGCTCTATAATCGACCTTTTTTGTTCTTATTTTAGTTACACAAATTAAAATTATTTTGTTGATCTACAATTCAGCTGCAAACCAGAAAAATTTAACTCTTTGACATACCTATAAGCGTGGATGTACAATGGATATAAATAAAAGGAATTTAAAATATTTTCTGTTGAAAAGACTAACAAGTTATCACCATTTTAACTATTTTAATAAAATTTTTAGATGTATCATCCCGTCAACCGCTTTCTTGGCGAGACCAACTGCTCCAATAAGAATAAATTCGTTTATTGAATCTTAATATCGATGAAAATGAAACAAAACTAACGACGGCTCACTTAGAGCCAATTGGCTATTGAAAAGGACCAGGTCGGTGTCCCTCTTGATCCTGAAAAGGACCAATTGAAAAGGACCTAGCGGATCGGGTACTAAGAAACAGGAATCGAGGCTTCTCTCGATCCGGCCTCCTATCACGCCTACGTTGGGTTCGGGAACAACGTATGTGATCTCCGCAACGGAGTAACACACTAGGGCGATAACCTCTTCCTTTTCAGCAAGTAGGTTCAGACGGGGATTACGGGTCTTCCGAAGTCGTCCCGGTCCCGACGCCTTAATTCTTCGATGTGGACTGTATAACTTAAAGGATCTTGGGAATGAAACAGCAATTATCTTCAAACCGTTCCGTGAGAGAGTAATCACTTTTCCCTATACTGCTGGTTTTTCACTTTTCTTGAACTTTTTCCCGGATTTTCTTATTTATTTCCGAACTATTTCCTTGAATATTTCCCGAACGATTCCCGAACGATTTCCTTGAATATTTCCCGAACCATTCCCGAACGATTCCCGAACGATTTCCTTGAATATTTCCCGAACCATTCCCGAACGATTCCCGAACGAATTGCAATAAAATCAATTTACTATCCTACCCCTAAGCTAAACGCGAAAGTGAGCCGCGCCATCTGCGCGCTTGCGCAACTTAATTACATGAATTTGTACTATTACTCTCTCACGTTTCACTCAATATCTTTATTTATTCAAATCATATACAAATACAATTTATCAATATAGGTAGTACAAAACAATATCTACACCATGATATACATCATATCTTCATATCATAAAAAACCTTTTATTTATTAAACGAAAACTGCCTATTTTACTCACAAGTTCGAAATCGAAATTTCTTAAATATTTAACACAGAAAGTTAAAACAATGTTTCTCACTTGAATTTATATATAAGCTAACCAATACAATAGTTTAATTTACATTTTTTCTATTTATTTCACTATTTAAAACACTTTTAAATTTCTTATACAAAACTATCATTATTTCACTTATACACAGGAATTTTCACATGAAAATAACACAGAATTTACCTTTTTAGCACGTACAATTAACCTGAAATATTTTACAAGTAATTTTTACATAAATCACTGAATTACAAACATTTTAAATTTTTACATATTCGGCCTCCTAAGGGCGTGGCCAGCGTGCTTCCGTGTACTCACGCTATGTGAACAACTAACTTTGCACGGCTCTCGGCTATCAGAAAAAATTAAATTATGAAATACACCAATTTTGACCACATTAGGCAAATTAAATGCTTTTATACAATTTTCGAACTGTATGAAACTATCTTTAATCAGATAACAATATAAATGAATGTTCTCATTAATCAATCATAACAAATAGGCATTTGTTTTCGTACAAAACGTATCAAACTTATACAAAACAACATTTATGCAATTAATATCCATTAATTCTGCCTATGCACAGAGTGATTATCTCGACCGGGGAACAAATCCGATCTTTAACTTCACTTTAATATTCTTATGAATTTACATCATTTGAAAGATGATTTCAACCGGGGAACAAATCCGGTAACATAATTTATATCTTAAATTCCTTACGAATTTATTAAGCGATATTACTTAGGAAAACAAACAAACTAGTCCGGCCTGGGAGTCGAACCCAAGACCTTCATATCATTAATTCGACATTTCTTAAAGATTTAACTAAGCATTCTCTTATCAGAGCGTCGTTGCTCGTGACTACCCCTTTTTTCATAGCAACGTCATCGGTTGATTTAGTAAACTGAAACATTTTTATAGGCGCGTCGCCAACAATCTCCCCCCCCGTGCGTTAGCACCATCATTTGGGAGGCGTCGCGGGTACCAGGACTATTATTCTGGATGTAGGTCTCCTCAAGATACCTGTGCTAGTAATGACGTCAACCACTCTGGTGTGACCGTCTGGTCCGGTAACGTTCTACTAATTTTACCTTTTGGCCACGTATTTCGTGGCAACGAATGATCTATTATCAAAACAATATCGCCTTCTTTAGGTTCCATGAACTTGCCGTTATCACCTGTTCGAGGTATTAACGTAGGCATGTATTCTTTCAGCCATCTTGTCCAAAAATGGTCGGCTAACCTCTGTGCAGCTTTCCAATTGAGTTGACCCGTCAGATGTCGCTCTAAAAATAATCCAGGTGGTCGATCACCACATGAGCGTCCCAGAAGAAAATGATTGGGTGTCAAACCCTCTTCAGGACTATCCATACTGAATGTTACCAGAGGTCTGGAATTTACCGTATGCTCTGCTTCTAAAAGTAACGTATGTAGAACCTCCTCTCGTGGGCTCTTCTCCTTAAGCGTAGCGGTCAACGCAATTTTAATCGATCTTACTAACCTCTCCCAGGCGCCACCCATGTGCGGTGCTCCCGGAGGTATAAATTTCCATTTAATATATTTCTTAAATGACTCGTTTTTCATGCCCTCATAGCATTCTTCGCATGCTTTCAATAATTCTTTATTTGCAGCTTTGAAAATTGTCCCGTTATCGCTGTATATAACGGCTGGTTTTCCTCTTCTGGCGATAAATCGCCTTAACGCCATTATCATTGACGCTGGTGTCAATGAGGCTGCTAATTCCAGATGTACTGCTCTGGTGGTCAGACACGTGAATAAAACGCCCCAACGTTTTTCGTGTCGCCTTCCTATAGTCACACTCATAGGACCAAAATAATCTACAGCTGAGCATGTAAAAGGTGGCTCATGATGAGCTATTCTTTCCAGAGGAATATTTCCTTGTGGCACGTTTTGCGGCTTTGACCTGTATGTCCTGCACCACTGACAATGGTGTGACACACTTCGTACTACATTACGCAAGTTCAAGACGTAAAATTTCTGGTTCACCTCATTCATCACCGTCTGGTGATTGGCGTGTCCAAAATGATGATGAACTTCTCTAATCATCATTTTAACGATTTCGTGTTTACCGTCTAATATGACAGGTTTTCTACTTTCCTCGGTCAAATTAGACTTGAAAGGTAAACGTCCATTTAAACGGAGTAAGTTATCCTCTCCTATTTCCATAGATAATTTACTTAAGCGTGAACTTCTTTCAACGCTTTTGCCTGCTTTCAAACATTTTATTTCCGAATGAAAACACTCTCGTCTTGAATGAATTTCCAAATTAATATTTCCGCCTTTTTCAAGAGCGCTGTGTCCAACGCGCTATCGGGTCCTTTAACCGACTTTGCTAAAACTTTGTTGGAACACATAACCGACTTTTCGGTTGCGTCGTCGGGTCCTTTAACCGACTTTCTTAAACTCTTGAATTTTTCTACCGCTTGTAAGGTGCGTGTAGTTGCTCCAAGGAATTTCTTAAAGCTGCTAAATCGTCCGTAGTCGGGTAGACTTAACGGTTCTTGCTTTCTTAACGTATTTACGCCCTTTGGCGATTTTTCTTCACCTGTTTCTAAGCTATTTATGGTGTCCACTTGTTTGGGCCATAAATCAGGACTTTTCCTGAGGAATTCAGGTCCTTGAAACCAGCGATGACTTACATCGAAGGTGGAAGGAAAATTTCTAGTGGCGTCGTCTGCCACGTTTTGTGACGTTGGAACCCATCGCCATTCACATGGCTTACTGTGATCTTCGATCTCAGCCAATCGATGAGCAACGAATGGTTTAAAAAGCGCGAGGATCCGACTTAATCCACGCTAACACTGTACGTGAGTCTGTCCAAAACACTCTCTCGGACATCTCGTACTTGCTCTCTTCACTAACCGAAGCAGCCAGTCTGCTGCCCATAAGAGCTGCTTGCAATTCGAGCCTTGGAATCGAAATTGGTTTCAATGGCGCTACTCTTGCCTTTGCGGCGATCAGCGTAATCCGCCTTATTCCTTGCTCGTCCGTGGTGACGTAATACACCGCGGCAGCGTATGCTTTTTCACTAGCATCCGTGAAAGTATGTAACTCTCCTTTGCCGATGCCTTCAGCAACGGGTCTAGGTACTTCTAAGTGACCTAATTTCTTCACTTCCGATATCCATTTACAAAATAACACGTGTAACTCGTGTGAAACTTCTTCATCCCAAGAGATGCCTGTCCTCCATACTTGCTGGATCAGCGACTTCCCTTGAATCGTTATGGGTGATGCGAGTCCCAAAGGATCGAAGACTGACATCACAGCGCTAGTTATCTCCCTCTTCGTAGGCGGTCGTAAACCCTCCATCACCTCTTCCGGTGTGCTACGAAGACTTGTGGAAAAACTTGTTGTATCCCGTTTGATATTCCAAATCAAACCTAACGTGCGCTCTGTGTGCTCTTTATCTCCAAGCGAAGCACTGTCGCTCTTATATTTATTTTCCATATTACTTAAAACTTCGGGTCGGTTGCTAGCCCATCCCCTCAGTTGGAAAGAAGCATGCTTATGTAATTCATACATATCGTTTACTATCCTTTCGGCCGTCGTCACGTCGGGAAATGCCTGTAGGTAATCATCCATATAAAAATTGCTTTCCGTAGCGGAAGCTGCTTCTGGATAGATATGTGCGTTGTCCTGCGCATTTCTATTCTTTACATATATAGCGATGCATGGTGATGATGCCGCTCCAAATATGAGTGACGTCATTCTATACTCTTCCGGTGGCGCGTCACGATTGTGCCGCCATAAGAATCGAAGGCTATCCCTGTCTTCTTCCCGGATTTTCACTTGCAGGAACATTTCCTTAATGTCTGCCATTACTGCCACGCTTCCTTCTCTGAATCGTAGCAGAACTCCGAACAACGACTTCAATAAGTCCGGTCCGGTCAACAACGCATCGTTAAGACAACGTCCGCCCGTCCTTGCGGCGGCGTCGAAAACTATCCTTATTTTCTTCTTTTGTGGGTGAGTCACTGCGAAGTGAGGAAGGTACCACGTACGTGGGGAAATGGAAATATGGTTCGCTTTCTCTGCGTAACCGTTAACGATGAGATTTTCAATTTGCTTCTCGTATTCCTTTTTCAACTCGCTATTTTTGTCGAGCTTTTTCTCAATATTAAACAGGCGACTTTCAACCTGTGCCCTATTCGATGGCAAGCACTCATTGTCTGCGCGCCATAACAAAGCAGTCTCGTACCTATTATTAGGTATACGACGTACCGTTTTGTTCAAAATATTTAAAGCTCGTTCTTCTGGGTCGTTCACGGGCTTTCTAGCCGATACTCCCAGAGATTCCAAACTAAAATAATCCTTGATTAATTTATCCATATCTTCCTCCTTCTTGGTGGAAATGTGGTTAACAAACTTGATTGGTTTACTGCCACCCGATATGTGACCATGCAAAACCCACCCCAGTTTGGTGAGCGATGCTACAGGTAGGTTCTTACCTCCCGAAACCAATTCACGAGTAACTATGAGATGCCAATTGTCCTGACCAATCAATATGGTAGGCTTGGACCTCTCATACATCAACTCATCCTTGATCGGTGTCAAATGAGAACACCGTTGCAATAATTCTCGGCTTACCGACTGAGGAGCGAGGTTAAGTGACTTAATTGTTTGTACACTTATCTCTTCTAAGTCGCTCGAATAAATGCCTTTTTATTTTAACGTTTAAGCGATACGAACTATCGTCGTTAATTCGCTTACCTCCCACGGCTTCGATACGTAATCCCTCTTTACGTCCGCGAGGCGCTAACTTCGGAGCCATCCACTCCTCTATGAGTGTCATGGTCGATCCCTCATCCAGAAGAGCTGTTGTCCTGACCTTTCCTCTAGGCCCATGCAACTCGACCGGTATGATCTTTAAATATGCACATGCCAGTGCATTTACTGTACTAACAGTTGTAATCTGAACATCTTTACCCCCCTCGTCCCCTTGTGGCGAGGTATTTTCATTGGGGTATCGGTGTAGCATTCGATGATGTGACATTCTACATCCTTCTACACCACATTTTTTCGCTTTGCACTCTAACCTCCTATGGTTAGGTGACAAACATTGGAAACACACTTTGGCCTTTTTGACGGCTTCCCATTTCTCGCGAATATTCATGTCCTTAAACTTGTAACAACTCACTATAGAGTGCTCCTTGTTGCATATAACACACTTATGTGTTACCCGACTTACAGGCTTGTCCTGGGTTATCATAACCACTTGTCGGTTGTGCCTTTTATTATTTCGGCGTTCTAAACGCTCGCTCATATTACTTCGGCGCATATAGCGCTCGCTCTCGGCACAGCTGCGTACACCTCCCTTTGCAGTGTGTACAGTTTGCTTCCTGAATTCAGGACGCTTCCTTTTTTCAGGCGCATTTTCATTGCTTAAGGACGTTCCAAATTGTTCACTCAATAAATTTAAAAACTTGGCCATCTTCTGTAACTCTGGCTCCAAAGGATATTGAGCTCGATATTCAAACCATTTAAATTTAATCATAGTTCCAAGTTTCTCCACTATGAGGCTCACTAACTCCGGTGAGTATAAATACTGTGGTTGATTCAACGCTTGTATTGTGGCAACCACGTTCGTAATACGACTTGCAAAAGATCCTATATTTCGGCAATCTTCTGCCAATCTTGGCATACGCTTTACATTCTCGATTTCGGCTAGAATGAGCATCTCAACCCTACCGAATCTTCTTTCGAGAGCGTTCATTATTTCTTCAGGTTCACATAAAGTAAATAACAGCGACTTAACCGCCTCTTTAGCGGTGCCCTTTAATGCCCTCCTAAGGCGTGCGACATTTTGCACCCCTGAAAATTGGCCTTTTGTGTCTTCAAACACCGTTTTGAAAATTATCCATTCACCCGGGTCTCCATCGAACACCGGTAATTCCTGGAGGAAATGAAGCTGGGAAGATTTATCTTTACCAGCTATTTTTATTGCACTCACAATCGCTTCGGTCAATTCTGACACCTCACTCGCGTGTGTTTTCTGTGCATTTCCTAGGTTGCGCTCGACCTCCGCCCCTTTGCGGCGTGATCCTTTACACGCTTCCTTATCAGTAATATCGGGTTGTGCTACACTAACCGGCGCGCTCATTATGGTTTGCTGAACCCAACTCCTTACGAAAGGTTCCACCTGAGTATTCCGCTCTTCATCATCCTCACTCGAGTCGATTTCCTCTTCTCGGTTGAGTCGTGCCAACTCCAATTGAGACTTGGCTAAGGCAGCAGCTGCCTGTGCTCGTTCGAGCTCTGAGCGTTCGAATTTAATCCGCGCCTCTAATTCGGCTTTCAGCCTCGCCGATCGCGATGACCTACTACCTCTCTGTGACCCTTTATCACTAGTGTGCCCGATTACTGTCCTTGACGATGCCGCTTCTTCGGTCCTTTGACCTACTTTTTCGACCACCGTTTCACTCCTGGATATAACGGATTGTTGTGCGGTGCTGGCCTGCGTACCACTGGTGTCCGTCCTGTTGCTCGCCGTTGCTATGGACGTCCCTGAGTCCCACGTGCATGTGGACGTGTCTGTGGTGGCTCCACTTGAAGGAGTTGCTCCATTTGACGCAGTAGCTGTGGTCGCTCCAGATGATTCCGCTTCTTTAGCTTTTTCTTGAGAGCCCTGTCCTTGTCCTGCTCCCTTCGCTTCTCCCTGTCTGGTCTTGTGCCTTCTTTATCTTGCAGGAAGGTGATTGTTGGCCTACGGTCCCTAACTGTCCCTACAGTCCCTACGGTCCCTACAACCCCTTACCTACAACCCTTCTACACCCCAACCTAACACCACTACCCCCTCCCCCCTTTATCTCCCAACCCTACAACCCTACTACCACCCTAACAGCCCTATCAGCCCTATCAATCCTGAACGGGGCCTACCGAGGTGAGCCGTCTAGGGATGGAGTCGTGCAGGAATGGAATGGAGGAAAGGTTTAGGAACTGTCCCGCCAAGGAATATGACGAAACAGTCGAGCGGTAGTGCAAGCGCAGTCTCGCTCGAGAGAACTGCTCCACCCGAAGGTGTTATGCCAGAGCCCAACCGTTTGGCACCGTTAGGTGGTCGGGATGTATGCTATGCTCGCCGCCCAGTTGCCGGTGACGCCTCGTCCAAGCGCCCTCCTCCGGCCGCGATGCAGTCAGGTGCCCACGCGCACCCTCGCCCGGCAGCAGCAGCGGTGGATGCTTTTGCACCCTGATGACCCGACGGGAAATGCCGGACACGGTCGTCCGACAGGAAATGCCAGACACGATCGTCTGACAGGAAATGCCGAGCACGCTTGCCCGACAGGAAAAATGCCAAGCCCTGCTTGGCCACGATGAGTGCCTTCACAAGACACCTGCGCCCGGCTGCGATATGTGCCCCATGCGAGCACACGCCCCAAGCTGCAATCCCGGTTTTCTTTCTTCCGGTAGTTCCAGGTCCAGCCCTTCAGTGCTGCCGTCCTGGTCTTCAGGCCTTTGGTCCTATTGCTTCAGCTCAAACCTCTGGCTTCCTTCGGTTGCTGATCTTCACTCGGCTTCCGAAGGTCTTCTTCTTCCACAACCAGCAGTCCACAGCTGGTTCCTTGATCCAGCTGGCGGGGTTCGGGTGGTCTTCAATCCGGCTCGAAGGACCAATTGAAAAGGACCAGGTCGGTGTCCCTCTTGATCCTGAAAAGGACCAATTGAAAAGGACCTAGCGGATCGGGTACTAAGAAACAGGAATCGAGGCTTCTCTCGATCCGGCCTCCTATCACGCCTACGTTGGGTTCGGGAACAACGTATGTGATCTCCGCAACGGAGTAACACACTAGGGCGATAACCTCTTCCTTTTCAGCAAGTAGGTTCAGACGGGGATTACGGGTCTTCCGAAGTCGTCCCGGTCCCGACGCCTTAATTCTTCGATGTGGACTGTATAACTTAAAGGATCTTGGGAATGAAACAGCAATTATCTTCAAACCGTTCCGTGAGAGAGTAATCACTTTTCCTATACTGCTGGTTTTTCACTTTTCTTGAACTTTTTCCCGGATTTTCTTATTTATTTCCGAACTATTTCCTTGAATATTTCCCGAACGATTCCCGAACGATTTCCTTGAATATTTCCCGAACCATTCCCGAACGATTCCCGAACGATTTCCTTGAATATTTCCCGAACCATTCCCGAACGATTCCCGAACGAATTGCAATAAAATCAATTTACTATCCTACCCCTAAGCTAAACGCGAAAGTGAGCCGCGCCATCTGCGCGCTTGCGCAACTTAATTACATGAATTTGTACTATTACTCTCTACGTTTCACTCAATATCTTTATTTATTCAAATCATATACAAATACAATTTATCAATATAGGTAGTACAAAACAATATCTACACCATGATATACATCATATCTTCATATCATAAAAAACCTTTTATTTATTAAACGAAAACTGCCTATTTTACTCACAAGTTCGAAATCGAAATTTCTTAAATATTTAACACAGAAAGTTAAAACAATGTTTCTCACTTGAATTTATATATAAGCTAACCAATACAATAGTTTAATTTACATTTTTTCTATTTATTTCACTATTTAAAACACTTTTAAATTTCTTATACAAAACTATCATTATTTCACTTATACACAGGAATTTTCACATGAAAATAACACAGAATTTACCTTTTTAGCACGTACAATTAACCTGAAATATTTTACAAGTAATTTTTACATAAATCACTGAATTACAAACATTTTAAATTTTTACATATTCGGCCTCCTAAGGGCGTGGCCAGCGTGCTTCCGTGTACTCACGCTATGTGAACAACTAACTTTGCACGGCTCTCGGCTATCAGAAAAAATTAAATTATGAAATACACCAATTTTGACCACATTAGGCAAATTAAATGCTTTTATACAATTTTCGAACTGTATGAAACTATCTTTAATCAGATAACAATATAAATGAATGTTCTCATTAATCAATCATAACAAATAGGCATTTGTTTTCGTACAAAACGTATCAAACTTATACAAAACAACATTTATGCAATTAATATCCATTAATTCTGCATATCCGATCTTTAACTTCACTTTAATATTCTTATGAATTTACATCATTTGAAAGATGATTTCAACCGGGGAACAAATCCGGTAACATAATTTATATCTTAAATTCCTTACGAATTTATTAAGCGATATTACTTAGGAAAACAAACAAACTAGTCCGGCCTGGGAGTCGAACCCAAGACCTTCATATCATTAATTCGACATTTCTTAAAGATTTAACTAAGCATTCTCTTATCAGAGCGTCGTTGCTCGTGACTACCCCTTTTTTCATAGCAACGTCATCGGTTGATTTAGTAAACTGAAACATTTTTATAGGCGCGTCGCCAACAGCTATAGTTGTGGTTATATGTTTTTTTTATTATGGCTACTTATATTATACTACTGTATAGTAGGACGCATTTTCTGTCGAGAAGGTGCCCCGCCTAGGGAGATAAGCACCCTCTTACTTATTTCTGCTGCCAAAAATAGTTCCCGTCTAAATGTATAAAAACAAAGCTTGTATATTTACAGGCTGTTAGGCATTGTATCTGAGTCTCAGAATGTAACAACACATCTATAGCCTTCTTTGTACTTATACTTACCATTAAATGTACTGTTGGTGAGTGGCTACTGCCAGTTCAGTTGTCGCTTCAGTTTTATATAAAAAGCTAAAACAATTTTAGCCTTATAATGTTATGTTTTGAGGATTTTCTCGAAGTAAAATACTGTTTGTTAAAATAAAAAAAGATACAAAGGTCGTGCTTAATTTTATTTCAACGGTAAATTGTCGCATTTAGAGTATGATTTTGGTTTTACTACAAGAGCCTCCACATTGTCGTTTTACATTTAATACAAGTTGTTAAATGGTCGTCATCGTGAGCTGTAATTATTCTACATAACAAGGTAGTTATTGTTTTGTAGAACAATTAATTTTAGACAAAGTTGAATATGGATAATGGTAACAAAGTTTCATATTTTGTATAAATAACAAGGTGTAAGGGGAATCATGCAACATTTTATTCGAATGGTAACTTCTTCAACGTATGTTTCACTCTAAGTATTGACGGTCGAAGCTCTGGCGATCAAGAAACTGTGGAACAATCCATTCAAAAATCCTTTGCAAGAATTTATATTAAAACTTCACAGACTGATAAAGCAGCAAATCTGGTGCCAGGTGTCGCTTGTTGCTGCTGCTTGCGCCTGGAGTGCGGGCGCAGAGGAGGCGAGAGAGGTGTGTCAGGATAGTGCCAAATGGAAGTCTGTAGTCTCTGCCTACTCCTCTGGGTGACAGGTGTGAGTTTTTATGTATGATTTATTACAGCCCATCAAAAGTCCACTGCTTTTGCACGAAATAGTCCCCTCCTACAGTTTGCTTCTTAGTAGAAACGTTTGCAAAACTTACCACGCTTGGCAGGTAGGTCGGCTGCTGCAATTTTTTGGGAATAAGAACACACTGCTACCCATCTCCTGGTTTGATTCTCTCTGGCACCTGTTACGACACCTACAGGACGATATGGGGTAGTGGATATACCTGCACTACAAGGTAAAATACTAATATTCATTAACACTTTTAATAAATAATATATTATATACTGATAATATTTTATTTATCCCTCAACCTAAATTAGTATCGTAGGAGCTACATTTATCGTGGTAAAATGTTAGGCACTCACCTTAAGTTGTAGTGCACAGACATTGAATATATTTTTTAAATCATTGTCCTTACTATATGAAATAATAAAGGACGGTGAAGTGCCAATACCTCCTATCTGACATTTTTCGGGAAATTCACTTTTTGATACATTTATATTTAAAGTTCGAATTCGCATGTCTTAGTAAAACCTCTGAATTGATTTTTTAACTACAACAAGATTTATCACAATCTGGAAATACCTTCTAACTAAATCATCGTATCTTTATTATGACATTATACCTCCTAACTTCTAAAAGACTCGTCTATACGTGATCATTATTTGCGTCCGTGTGACAAATTGTGATTTCTTCTGTGGCGGCGTATAGCCCGCACAGTGGGCGAATGCGGGAGGGGCGGAAGAACGGTCCTACAGTCTTAAAAGTCAGTTCGCAGCAATAATTACGTCAAGAAGTTATAGTTTTAATTACGAGTGCCTGAATTATTAAATAAAATATTTTGTTAATGGTGTTATTAGCATATTGACGAGGTCAAAAATATAACAGGTAAGAATAAGAAGTATATTTTACGACAGGGATACATTATTTATACATTTAATTGCAGTTATTAAACTTTTTAATTGCTTATGTTGTAGATAGGATATATTTCTCTTACTTTTTTCTTTTGTTGATGTAATTAGGAGGTATTGTTTTACTTATATTTCAGTATAATGTCGCGAATGGCAAAGCGTTATCAGGGAGTCCGAGCTAGACAAATATTGAACATACTTAGGGGACTTGCGAACAACACGCAGCTTCAAACATCTTCATCTAACTCAGGTAAATTTTTTGAACTAAACTATAATTTCTGTGACAGTCAAATTCTAAGTTTGACTCTAAGGGATGAATTTAGGATTTTGCGTGTTCCAAAGTTTTTATTATCACTGTTTATCATCTTTTTAGATATGCCTGAGCAATTGATACCTGAAAAGAAAACAAAAGCCTCTACGAACGACTACCTTAGACCAAAGAAGAGAAAAGTCACTAAATCGTATTCACTTTCAAACATACCAAAGTATAACCATTCAATGAATCAACGACGTTGTTCTTCTGTTCCACCTACAATTACAGTACAGTATCGAAAACAAAAGGATTTTCATATTTACAGTGATATTTGTTCTGTCGGTAGAGGATGTAGTTTATCGATGTCGGCTCTCACTTGCGATGATACCAAAGAATTTGGCAGGAAAAGATGTTACTCAATTCCACTTTCATATTTCAGTATTAACGAAAATACTCAGATGATAGAACCTGAACCTTCTAACCTAATAGTCGAAAGTAGCTCCTACGATGGGGACTATTCGGGTGATGACACTGACGTAACTTATTGTCCCTCAGACTTGTGTCTTGGTTCATACACCGTGCAATCTTGGGTTAAAAAGTCGCGTAATAGAGTAATTCCTTGTCAGGAAGTTCAAAATATGGCCAGGGTTAAAACGCCACGATCTGGAACTCTGCGAAAACTTTTAACCGCCCGTAGCTTTTTAGATAACATTCCCAAGCTACCGTCTCACTATGCGAGAAAAGACTCGTCAAAGTTATATTTAGAACCAATTTACCGTTCTTTGAATGATTTATATAGACAGTATAAAGAGCACTGTACTCAAAACGAAGAGCCTGTGCTTTCTCGTTTCACATTCCAGAAACTGTTTCACGATAAGAATCTCTCTTTATACACGTTGAAAAAAGACATGTGCGACATTTGCAGTGGACATGTAGTAGGAAACATTAATACAACCGATTATGAACATCATATTAGACGCAAAAATAGAGCGAGGCAGGAAAAGGAAACCGATAAAAAGAAAGCTACATCTGGTGAATTCATTTTGCTGTCTATGGATTTAGAGTCTGTAAAAGTATGTCCTTATATAACTGCTAGTGCCCTTTACTTTAAGACAAAACTTACCTGTCATAATTTTACAATTTATGACCTGGTAACCCATCAAGCCTCCTGTTATTGGTTTGATGAAACGTGCGCGGATCTAACTGCTAGTACCTTCACATCTTTTGTATGCGATTACCTCAAGAGATATTGTTTGCCCAAACCATTACCCATAGTTATTTACTTAGATGGGTGCACCTATCAAAATAGGAATAATATCATGGTAAATGCTTTGTTGAACATGAGTATTGAACACGAAGTATCTATCACACAGAAATACTTAGAGCCTGGTCATACTCAAATGGAGTGTGACTCAGTACATGCTGCAATTGAAAGAAAGTTAAAAAATAGGGAGATACATCTTCCCAGTGACTATATTACTGTGATGAAGGAGGCACGAATAAAGCCTGCTCCGTATGAAGCTATTATGATCAATTATGATTTTGCTAAGGATTATAGCAATAAATCGACATGGAGGTACAGCAGCATAAGACCGGGTCGAAAAGCTGGAGCCTCTTGTTGTTGAACTGCGAGTCATCCAGTATACTCCAGAAGGCACTATTTTCTACAAAATTAACTTTAAAACTAAATTCAATTCAGTATACACCTTTGCATGCCACACCGATTCCCTTAGCTTCTTCTAAATTCAATCACCTTCAACAGTTAAAAGAAGTATTACCAATATATTGCCACTTGTTTTATGATACTTTACCTCATGAGTGATCTTTTAACAACTTTTTATTTCATTGTCATTGAATTGCATACCTACTTTTGTATTACCTACATTGTATTCCTTACATTCAAACTAATTAGATTAGGTTGTTTTTGTTACAAAATATTTAATGTATTTGTCAAAGCCATTATCATCTAAGTATCTTAAGTTATTACAAAAAATAAATAAATGAAAAGTTAATACCTCCTAACTAACCAAATACCTACAACACTATCGTATTACATAACGAAATGTCATTAGAAACAAATAATTAATTATTCTTAATCACAATAAATAAAAATATTCCAAAATTTTAAATCAGTTAAATAATTAAACGTTTTTTTCGTTTTGTGTAATATTCTAACTTCAGCAGTTAGATGATATTGGCACTTCATTTCTTCTTACGTGAAAAAAAGATTAGACATAGAAATACCGTATGGAGACACAGCACTAGTCAATAAAATCATTCTTTGTATGGCATCACTGATTCACAAAAAATTGTCAGATGATGTCAGAAATTTGCCTATTTCACAATTTTAAACGATATTGCATATATTTCTGATTATTAAATGTTATTATAATGTCAAAGAATACCTAGAGGATGAAAGTATTGTAATTTAATAACAATAGTTTTAATTTAATTGTAACTTAATAATAATAATTTAAATTTATTTATAATTGAATAATAGTAAGTAAGTAGTAATACATTTACCTATTATATGTGACACATTGTAATAATTTAATAAGAAAGTATAATAAATCATAATTTTGATATTATTTAATTTGTATAACAAGATATTAAATTCGATTGTCCATATTATTAAAGACATTAAATTTTGAATTTAAATAACTTCAAAGTATTTATTTTGACAACAATTAGCAATATAAACCCTTCTCAACTAATTGCAATATTTTTTTTGTTCTTATTTTTCATTTTATTTACACGCACCATTGTTGTTGAATTAGTAATGTGTAGCCTAATATTATAGTGCATTTGTTTACCTCATAAGGTAATAATAATACAGCGTACATATTCTAACTTTCTATAACAATTTTTATACCTGTATTATGCAAATAAATGAATTTGATTTGATTTAATTTGATAATGGTGCCCTGTTGGCGACGCGCCTATAAAAATGTTTCAGTTTATTAAATCAACCGATGACGTTGCTATGAAAAAAGGGGCAGTCACGAGCAACGACGCTCTGATAAGAGAATGCTTAGTTAAATCTTTAAGAAATGTCGAATTAATGATATGAAGGTCTTGGGTTCGACTCCCAGGCCGGACTAGTTTGTTTGTTTTCCTAAGTAATATCGCTTAATAAATTCGTAAGGAATTTAAGATATAAATTATGTTACCGGATTTGTTCCCCGGTTGAAATCATCTTTCAAATGATGTAAATTCATAAGAATATTAAAGTGAAGTTAAAGATCGGATTTGTTCCCCGGTCGAGATAATCACTCTGTGTATAGGCAGAATTAATGGATATTAATTGCATAAATGTTGTTTTGTATAAGTTTGATACGTTTTGAACGAAAACAAATGCCTATTTGTTATGATTGATTAATGAGAACATTCATTTATATTGTTATCTGATTAAAGATAGTTTCATACAGTTCGAAAATTGTATAAAAGCATTTAATTTGCCTAATGTGGTCAAAATTGGCGTATTTCATAATTTAATTTTTTCTGATAGCCGAGAGCCGTGCAAAGTTAGTTGTTCACATAGCGTGAGTACACGGAAGCACGCTGGCCACGCCCTTAGGAGGCCGAATATGTAAAAATTTAAAATGTTTGTAATTCAGTGATTTATGTAAAAATTACTTGTAAAATATTTCAGGTTAATTGTACGTGCTAAAAAAGGTAAATTCTGTGTTATTTTCATGTGAAAATTCCTGTGTATAAGTGAAATAATGATAGTTTTGTATAAGAAATTTAAAAGTGTTTTAAATAGTGAAATAAATAGAAAAAATGTAAATTAAACTATTGTATTGGTTAGCTTATGTATAAATTCAAGTGAGAAACATTGTTTTAACTTTTTTGTGTTAAATATTTAAGAAATTTCATAGGCAGTTTTCGTTTAATAAATAAAAGGTTTTTTATGATATGAAGATATGATGTATATCATGGTGTAGATATTGTTTTGTACTACCTATATTGATAAATTGTATTTGTATATGATTTGAATAAATAAAGATATTGAGTGAAACGTGAGAGAGTAATAGTACAAATTCATGTAATTAAGTTGCGCAAGCTCGCAGATGGCGCGGCTCACTTTCGCGTTTAGCTTAGGGGTAGGATAGTAAATTGATTTTATTGCAATTCGTTCGGGAATCGTTCGGGAATGGTTCGGGAAATATTCAAGGAAATCGTTCGGGAATGGTTCGGGAATCGTTCGGGAAATATTCAAGGAAATCGTTCGGGAATCGTTCGGGAAATATTCAAGGAAATAGTTCGGAAATAAATAAGAAAATCCGGGAAAAAGTTCAAGAAAAGTGAAAAACCAGCAGTATAGGGAAAAGTGATTACTCTCTCACGGAACGGTTTGAAGATAATTGCTGTTTCATTCCCAAGATCCTTTAAGTTATACAGTCCACATCGAAGAATTAAGGCGTCGGGACCGGGACGACTTCGGAAGACCCGTAATCCCCGTCTGAACCTACTTGCTGAAAAGGAAGAGGTTATCGCCCTAGTGTGTTACTCCGTTGCGGAGATCACATACGTTGTTCCCGAACCCAACGTAGGCGTGATAGGAGGCCGGATCGAGAGAAGCCTCGATTCCTGTTTCTTAGTACCCGATCCGCTAGGTCCTTTTCAATTGGTCCTTTTCAGGATCAAGAGGGACACCGACCTGGTCCTTTTCAATTGGTCCTTCGAGCCGGATTGAAGACCACCCGAACCCCGCCAGCTGGATCAAGGAACCAGCTGTGGACTGCTGGTTGTGGAAGAAGAAGACCTTCGGAAGCCGAGTGAAGATCAGCAACCGAAGGAAGCCAGAGGTTTGAGCTGAAGCAATAGGACCAAAGGCCTGAAGACCAGGACGGCAGCACTGAAGGGCTGGACCTGGAACTACCGGAAGAAAGAAAACCGGGATTGCAGCTTGGGGCGTGTGCTCGCATGGGGCACATATCGCAGCCGGGCGCAGGTGTCTTGTGAAGGCACTCATCGTGGCCAAGCAGGGCTTGGCATTTTTCCTGTCGGGCAAGCGTGCTCGGCATTTCCTGTCAGACGATCGTGTCTGGCATTTCCTGTCGGACGACCGTGTCCGGCATTTCCCGTCGGGTCATCAGGGTGCAAAAAGCATCCACCGCTGCTGCTGCCGGGCGAGGGTGCGCGTGGGCACCTGACTGCATCGCGGCCGGAGGAGGGCGCTTGGACGAGGCGTCACCGGCAACTGGGCGGCGAGCATAGCATACATCCCGACCACCTAACGGTGCCAAACGGTTGGGCTCTGGCATAACACCTTCGGGTGGAGCAGTTCTCTCGAGCGAGACTGCGCTTGCACTACCGCTCGACTGTTTCGTCATATTCCTTGGCGGGACAGTTCCTAAACCTTTCCTCCATTCCATTCCTGCACGACTCCATCCCTGGACGGCTCACCTCGGTAGGCCCCGTTCAGGATTGATAGGGCTGATAGGGCTGTTAGGGTGGTAGTAGGGTTGTAGGGTTGGGAGATAAAGGGGGGAGGGGTAGTGGTGTTAGGTTGGGGTGTAGAAGGGTTGTAGGTAAGGGGTTGTAGGGACCGTAGGGACTGTAGGGACAGTTAGGGACCGTAGGCCAACAATCACCTTCCTGCAAGATGAAGAAGGCACAAGACCAGACAGGGAGAAGCGAAGGGAGCAGGACAAGGACAGGGCTCTCAAGAAAAGCTAAAGAAGCGGAATCATCTGGAGCGACCACAGCTACTGCGTCAAATGGAGCAACTCCTTCAAGTGGAGCCACCACAGACACGTCCACATGCACGTGGGACTCAGGGACGTCCATAGCAACGGCGAGCAACAGGACGGACACCAGTGGTACGCAGGCCAGCACCGCACAACAATCCGTTATATCCAGGAGTGAAACGGTGGTCGAAAAAGTAGGTCAAAGGACCGAAGAAGCGGCATCGTCAAGGACAGTAATCGGGCACACTAGTGATAAAGGGTCACAGAGAGGTAGTAGGTCATCGCGATCGGCGAGGCTGAAAGCCGAATTAGAGGCGCGGATTAAATTCGAACGCTCAGAGCTCGAACGAGCACAGGCAGCTGCTGCCTTAGCCAAGTCTCAATTGGAGTTGGCACGACTCAACCGAGAAGAGGAAATCGACTCGAGTGAGGATGATGAAGAGCGGAATACTCAGGTGGAACCTTTCGTAAGGAGTTGGGTTCAGCAAACCATAATGAGCGCGCCGGTTAGTGTAGCACAACCCGATATTACTGATAAGGAAGCGTGTAAAGGATCACGCCGCAAAGGGGCGGAGGTCGAGCGCAACCTAGGAAATGCACAGAAAACACACGCGAGTGAGGTGTCAGAATTGACCGAAGCGATTGTGAGTGCAATAAAAATAGCTGGTAAAGATAAATCTTCCCAGCTTCATTTCCTCCAGGAATTACCGGTGTTCGATGGAGACCCGGGTGAATGGATAATTTTCAAAACGGTGTTTGAAGACACAAAAGGCCAATTTTCAGGGGTGCAAAATGTCGCACGCCTTAGGAGGGCATTAAAGGGCACCGCTAAAGAGGCGGTTAAGTCGCTGTTATTTACTTTATGTGAACCTGAAGAAATAATGAACGCTCTCGAAAGAAGATTCGGTAGGGTTGAGATGCTCATTCTAGCCGAAATCGAGAATGTAAAGCGTATGCCAAGATTGGCAGAAGATTGCCGAAATATAGGATCTTTTGCAAGTCGTATTACGAACGTGGTTGCCACAATACAAGCGTTGAATCAACCACAGTATTTATACTCACCGGAGTTAGTGAGCCTCATAGTGGAGAAACTTGGAACTATGATTAAATTTAAATGGTTTGAATATCGAGCTCAATATCCTTTGGAGCCAGAGTTACAGAAGATGGCCAAGTTTTTAAATTTATTGAGTGAACAATTTGGAACGTCCTTAAGCAATGAAAATGCGCCTGAAAAAAGGGAAGCGTCCTGAATTCAGGAAGCAAACTGTACACACTGCAAAGGGAGGTGTACGCAGCTGTGCCGAGAGCGAGCGCTATATGCGCCGAAGTAATATGAGCGAGCGTTTAGAACGCCGAAATAATAAAAGGCACAACCGACAAGTGGTTATGATAACCCAGGACAAGCCTGTAAGTCGGGTAACACATAAGTGTGTTATATGCAACAAGGAGCACTCTATAGTGAGTTGTTACAAGTTTAAGGACATGAATATTCGCGAGAAATGGGAAGCCGTCAAAAAGGCCAAAGTGTGTTTCCAATGTTTGTCACCTAACCATAGGAGGTTAGAGTGCAAAGCGAAAAAATGTGGTGTAGAAGGATGTAGAATGTCACATCATCGAATGCTACACCGATACCCCAATGAAAATACCTCGCCACAAGGGGACGAGGGGGGTAAAGATGTTCAGATTACAACTGTTAGTACAGTAAATGCACTGGCATGTGCATATTTAAAGATCATACCGGTCGAGTTGCATGGGCCTAGAGGAAAGGTCAGGACAACAGCTCTTCTGGATGAGGGATCGACCATGACACTCATAGAGGAGTGGATGGCTCCGAAGTTAGCGCCTCGCGGACGTAAAGAGGGATTACGTATCGAAGCCGTGGGAGGTAAGCGAATTAACGACGATAGTTCGTATCGCTTAAACGTTAAAATAAAAGGCATTTATTCGAGCGACTTAGAAGAGATAAGTGTACAAACAATTAAGTCACTTAACCTCGCTCCTCAGTCGGTAAGCCGAGAATTATTGCAACGGTGTTCTCATTTGACACCGATCAAGGATGAGTTGATGTATGAGAGGTCCAAGCCTACCATATTGATTGGTCAGGACAATTGGCATCTCATAGTTACTCGTGAATTGGTTTCGGGAGGTAAGAACCTACCTGTAGCATCGCTCACCAAACTGGGGTGGGTTTTGCATGGTCACATATCGGGTGGCAGTAAACCAATCAAGTTTGTTAACCACATTTCCACCAAGAAGGAGGAAGATATGGATAAATTAATCAAGGATTATTTTAGTTTGGAATCTCTGGGAGTATCGGCTAGAAAGCCCGTGAACGACCCAGAAGAACGAGCTTTAAATATTTTGAACAAAACGGTACGTCGTATACCTAATAATAGGTACGAGACTGCTTTGTTATGGCGCGCAGACAATGAGTGCTTGCCATCGAATAGGGCACAGGTTGAAAGTCGCCTGTTTAATATTGAGAAAAAGCTCGACAAAAATAGCGAGTTGAAAAAGGAATACGAGAAGCAAATTGAAAATCTCATCGTTAACGGTTACGCAGAGAAAGCGAACCATATTTCCATTTCCCCACGTACGTGGTACCTTCCTCACTTCGCAGTGACTCACCCACAAAAGAAGAAAATAAGGATAGTTTTCGACGCCGCCGCAAGGACGGGCGGACGTTGTCTTAACGATGCGTTGTTGACCGGACCGGACTTATTGAAGTCGTTGTTCGGAGTTCTGCTACGATTCAGAGAAGGAAGCGTGGCAGTAATGGCAGACATTAAGGAAATGTTCCTGCAAGTGAAAATCCGGGAAGAAGACAGGGATAGCCTTCGATTCTTATGGCGGCACAATCGTGACGCGCCACCGGAAGAGTATAGAATGACGTCACTCATATTTGGAGCGGCATCATCACCATGCATCGCTATATATGTAAAGAATAGAAATGCGCAGGACAACGCACATATCTATCCAGAAGCAGCTTCCGCTACGGAAAGCAATTTTTATATGGATGATTACCTACAGGCATTTCCCGACGTGACGACGGCCGAAAGGATAGTAAACGATATGTATGAATTACATAAGCATGCTTCTTTCCAACTGAGGGGATGGGCTAGCAACCGACCCGAAGTTTTAAGTAATATGGAAAATAAATATAAGAGCGACAGTGCTTCGCTTGGAGATAAAGAGCACACAGAGCGCACGTTAGGTTTGATTTGGAATATCAAACGGGATATAATAAGTTTTTCCACAAGTCTTCGTAGCACACCGGAAGAGGTGATGGAGGGTTTACGACCGCCTACGAAGAGGGAGATAACTAGCGCTGTGATGTCAGTCTTCGATCCTTTGGGACTCGCATCACCCATAACGATTCAAGGGAAGTCGCTGATCCAGCAAGTATGGAGGACAGGCATCTCTTGGGATGAAGAAGTTTCACACGAGTTACACGTGTTATTTTGTAAATGGATATCGGAAGTGAAGAAATTAGGTCACTTAGAAGTACCTAGACCCGTTGCTGAAGGCATCGGCAAAGGAGAGTTACATACTTTCACGGATGCTAGTGAAAAAGCATACGCTGCCGCGGTGTATTACGTCACCACGGACGAGCAAGGAATAAGGCGGATTACGCTGATCGCCGCAAAGGCAAGAGTAGCGCCATTGAAACCAATTTCGATTCCAAGGCTTGAATTGCAAGCAGCTCTTATGGGCAGCAGACTGGCTGCTTCGGTTAGTGAAGAGAGCAAGTACGAGATGTCCGAGAGAGTGTTTTGGACAGACTCACGTACAGTGTTAGCGTGGATTAAGTCGGATCCTCGCGCTTTTAAACCATTCGTTGCTCATCGATTGGCTGAGATCGAAGATCACAGTAAGCCATGTGAATGGCGATGGGTTCCAACGTCACAAAACGTGGCAGACGACGCCACTAGAAATTTTCCTTCCACCTTCGATGTAAGTCATCGCTGGTTTCAAGGACCTGAATTCCTCAGGAAAAGTCCTGATTTATGGCCCAAACAAGTGGACACCATAAATAGCTTAGAAACAGGTGAAGAAAAATCGCCAAAGGGCGTAAATACGTTAAGAAAGCAAGAACCGTTAAGTCTACCCGACTACGGACGATTTAGCAGCTTTAAGAAATTCCTTGGAGCAACTACACGCACCTTACAAGCGGTAGAAAAATTCAAGAGTTTAAGAAAGTCGGTTAAAGGACCCGACGACGCAACCGAAAAGTCGGTTATGTGTTCCAACAAAGTTTTAGCAAAGTCGGTTAAAGGACCCGATAGCGCGTTGGACACAGCGCTCTTGAAAAAGGCGGAAATATTAATTTGGAAATTCATTCAAGACGAGTGTTTTCATTCGGAAATAAAATGTTTGAAAGCAGGCAAAAGCGTTGAAAGAAGTTCACGCTTAAGTAAATTATCTATGGAAATAGGAGAGGATAACTTACTCCGTTTAAATGGACGTTTACCTTTCAAGTCTAATTTGACCGAGGAAAGTAGAAAACCTGTCATATTAGACGGTAAACACGAAATCGTTAAAATGATGATTAGAGAAGTTCATCATCATTTTGGACACGCCAATCACCAGACGGTGATGAATGAGGTGAACCAGAAATTTTACGTCTTGAACTTGCGTAATGTAGTACGAAGTGTGTCACACCATTGTCAGTGGTGCAGGACATACAGGTCAAAGCCGCAAAACGTGCCACAAGGAAATATTCCTCTGGAAAGAATAGCTCATCATGAGCCACCTTTTACATGCTCAGCTGTAGATTATTTTGGTCCTATGAGTGTGACTATAGGAAGGCGACACGAAAAACGTTGGGGCGTTTTATTCACGTGTCTGACCACCAGAGCAGTACATCTGGAATTAGCAGCCTCATTGACACCAGCGTCAATGATAATGGCGTTAAGGCGATTTATCGCCAGAAGAGGAAAACCAGCCGTTATATACAGCGATAACGGGACAATTTTCAAAGCTGCAAATAAAGAATTATTGAAAGCATGCGAAGAATGCTATGAGGGCATGAAAAACGAGTCATTTAAGAAATATATTAAATGGAAATTTATACCTCCGGGAGCACCGCACATGGGTGGCGCCTGGGAGAGGTTAGTAAGATCGATTAAAATTGCGTTGACCGCTACGCTTAAGGAGAAGAGCCCACGAGAGGAGGTTCTACATACGTTACTTTTAGAAGCAGAGCATACGGTAAATTCCAGACCTCTGGTAACATTCAGTATGGATAGTCCTGAAGAGGGTTTGACACCCAATCATTTTCTTCTGGGACGCTCATGTGGTGATCGACCACCTGGATTATTTTTAGAGCGACATCTGACGGGTCAACTCAATTGGAAAGCTGCACAGAGGTTAGCCGACCATTTTTGGACAAGATGGCTGAAAGAATACATGCCTACGTTAATACCTCGAACAGGTGATAACGGCAAGTTCATGGAACCTAAAGAAGGCGATATTGTTTTGATAATAGATCATTCGTTGCCACGAAATACGTGGCCAAAAGGTAAAATTAGTAGAACGTTACCGGGACCAGACGGTCACACCAGAGTGGTTGACGTCATTACTAGCACAGGTATCTTGAGGAGACCTACATCCAGAATAATAGTCCTGGTACCCGCGACGCCTCCCAAAATGATGGTGCTAACGCACGGGGGGGGAGATTGTTGGCGACGCGCCTATAAAAATGTTTCAGTTTACTAAATCAACCGATGACGTTGCTATGAAAAAAGGGGTAGTCACGAGCAACGACGCTCTGATAAGAGAATGCTTAGTTAAATCTTTAAGAAATGTCGAATTAATGATATGAAGGTCTTGGGTTCGACTCCCAGGCCGGACTAGTTTGTTTGTTTTCCTAAGTAATATCGCTTAATAAATTCGTAAGGAATTTAAGATATAAATTATGTTACCGGATTTGTTCCCCGGTTGAAATCATCTTTCAAATGATGTAAATTCATAAGAATATTAAAGTGAAGTTAAAGATCGGATTTGTTCCCCGGTCGAGATAATCACTCTGTGCATAGGCAGAATTAATGGATATTAATTGCATAAATGTTGTTTTGTATAAGTTTGATACGTTTTGTACGAAAACAAATGCCTATTTGTTATGATTGATTAATGAGAACATTCATTTATATTGTTATCTGATTAAAGATAGTTTCATACAGTTCGAAAATTGTATAAAAGCATTTAATTTGCCTAATGTGGTCAAAATTGGTGTATTTCATAATTTAATTTTTTCTGATAGCCGAGAGCCGTGCAAAGTTAGTTGTTCACATAGCGTGAGTACACGGAAGCACGCTGGCCACGCCCTTAGGAGGCCGAATATGTAAAAATTTAAAATGTTTGTAATTCAGTGATTTATGTAAAAATTACTTGTAAAATATTTCAGGTTAATTGTACGTGCTAAAAAAGGTAAATTCTGTGTTATTTTCATGTGAAAATTCCTGTGTATAAGTGAAATAATGATAGTTTTGTATAAGAAATTTAAAAGTGTTTTAAATAGTGAAATAAATAGAAAAAATGTAAATTAAACTATTGTATTGGTTAGCTTATATATAAATTCAAGTGAGAAACATTGTTTTAACTTTCTGTGTTAAATATTTAAGAAATTTCGATTTCGAACTTGTGAGTAAAATAGGCAGTTTTCGTTTAATAAATAAAAGGTTTTTTATGATATGAAGATATGATGTATATCATGGTGTAGATATTGTTTTGTACTACCTATATTGATAAATTGTATTTGTATATGATTTGAATAAATAAAGATATTGAGTGAAACGTGAGAGAGTAATAGTACAAATTCATGTAATTAAGTTGCGCAAGCGCGCAGATGGCGCGGCTCACTTTCGCGTTTAGCTTAGGGGTAGGATAGTAAATTGATTTTATTGCAATTCGTTCGGGAATCGTTCGGGAATGGTTCGGGAAATATTCAAGGAAATCGTTCGGGAATGGTTCGGGAATCGTTCGGGAAATATTCAAGGAAATCGTTCGGGAAATATTCAAGGAAATAGTTCGGAAATAAATAAGAAAATCCGGGAAAAAGTTCAAGAAAAGTGAAAAACCAGCAGTATAGGGAAAAGTGATTACTCTCTCACGGAACGGTTTGAAGGTAATTGCTGTTTCATTCCCAAGATCCTTTAAGTTATACAGTCCACATCGAAGAATTAAGGCGTCGGGACCGGGACGACTTCGGAAGACCCGTAATCCCCGTCTGAACCTACTTGCTGAAAAGGAAGAGGTTATCGCCCTAGTGTGTTACTCCGTTGCGGAGATCACATACGTTGTTCCCGAACCCAACGTAGGCGTGATAGGAGGCCGGATCGAGAGAAGTCTCGATTCCTGTTTCTTAGTACCCGATCCGCTAGGTCCTTTTCAATTGGTCCTTTTCAGGATCAAGAGGGACACCGACCTGGTCCTTTTCATGCCCCTATATAGTTCCAAGAATCAATACTCATGGGAAGTACTCGATTGGCTGGCCCTTAGATAAAACGACACAATATTCCCAAAGACGAGAAGATTCATTCATTACTTAACACGGTACAGTACTCTCCTTGTTTTGGATTATGCTATTTCCACTTGTTATATTTTATTTTAAATCTAGCTTTTACTTGTTATTTTACTCAAGTACAACTCAAACACTCTTTTTCGAGGGTGTCATAAGAGGCGATAGAGGGAAATGAAACTGGAGACTAGCAGCCGCACTTTTCTGATTACAAGTAAAAAAAAAAAACTAAAAACCTACCAAGCGTGGAAACTATGGCGAATATTCTACTTATAAGACAATCTATGGGAGAGACCTATATTAGGCACTAGGCCGTTAGCGTCGATTTTAGTAGGTGAATGAAACATAAATTAAATTTCTAAATCAATTTTTAACACAATCCCAGTCCATCTCTCTTACCCGCTTTTGACTGTGCCGCCCCAGTCGACTCGGGTGCTTAAGTCAATTATGAGCAAAACCGGGACAGGCAACTGAATAATAATAACATTAACTTACTTCAACAGTCAAATTTTATCGCGGAACGCAGACAGAATAGTTAACATCAATTAGTGTCGTGTCGTGGGACTCAAATATCAATTTTGACAGATAATGCCTGAAGCAAGTAAAATTAAAGGTCTTGCAATTGTTGAATCGCAGTAGTTTAAGGTTTCTTAATTAAACTTTGATAAATAAATAGTGGAAACGGGAACACTAACAAAAAACGAACTTTTTCTCAAGTGATAATATTACGCGTGTAATGCACTCTGTTCGAAACTTCGAATGCATGGTAACTTTATGGCTTAGAGCGAGGATTATAAAACTTAACGCCTTATGTTCAAATTCATTATCCAACAGCATACTTATTGTTACAATTAACATTTCAAGCTTAGTTAGAATGTTAATTGTAACAATAACTTGGAAATCTAGCTAATAATCTACCTGATAGTACAAATTATGTATGTTGACTGCAATCCAAGCACAACGTTAAAAAACTTTATACAGAAGGCAAGCAGTGCCTTGTCACCCCTTTAGACTAAGGTGATATGCCATATATATATGTAGAAAGAATGAATGAGGAAAGACTGACAAAGCAAATTTATATGGCAGATGTGAACGGCAGAGTCAGGAAGGGACGCCCTAGAAGAAAGTTTATCGACCAAATTGGCGAGCATGTATACGTAGATATGTAGCTGCAATGTGGATCTACCATGTTAAAATGTTAAACAATAATGATTGGTTAAGGCGTCGCGTGGATGTCAATAGAATTGACTATGGGAAAAGCCCGGAAGATCTTATATATTCTGATAGATAGCGGTATATACATCTCGTTTATGTCAGGTTACGCTGAGTGCAATATTCGGAGGGTGATGAATACTCTTTTGTCGCTATCCCACGGTGTTCTACCATTTGTTGTACAATAATAGAGAAAGAGAGAGAGAGAGAGAGAGAGAGAGAGAGAGAGACATCATTATTCTATTATAAACACAGTAAAATAAGAAATGTCTGAATGGTTTCCTTTTAAGTGTGGATTGTGTTCAGTAAAAAAAAGTAGAATCAATCGTACTCCTGAAGTAAAACACAAAGACTAGGGATTGTGAGGTGTGGCATTTAAGAACAAACTAATCTTCTTCGGTGGCTTGTAGGATGTTCTAATAGAAGCTCGCTTCAAGATGTACCCAATCTTGTCGGTGACACTCGATTGTGTCCGGCTTCACTCGCTCACTATGACGTAGGCGCGGGACCCAAAACTTGTTGTCGTGCAGAACCTGCTTGCCGAGCTGAAGCTCGGCGGCCAAACATCTGTCAAGTGTCATATTCCTCTACAGGATGCAGAAGTGTACCAGCTTGATTGTGAATGTGGTCTCTCATACATAGGGCAAACAAAAGGATTTATTAAAACCCGCGTAAAAGAACATATACCTGACATGAAGTATCAACGTTCCGGGAAGTCTGCAGTTTTTTATCATATCTTAGACGGCCCCAACCATTACATCAGATTTGATAGATATCAAATCCTCGTGAAAGAACATCGATTCCTATCAAGGATGATACGTGAGGCTATTGATATTAAAAAACATCCTAATTTCAATAGAGAAGGATGCTGGGTACTACCACCTGCTTGGGACTCTGTAATTAATAAAATTAAAACAAAACGCAAGAAAACCACTGCAAGACTTCGAGACAGAGTAAGTTCATTCTGCATAGATCGGATCATAAACAAAATTAAATATCTGAAGGTACTCCAGGTTAACATTGACATTGGGACGTCAGTCCCCTCAGTTCCCCGTAAACATGGCGTAACGTGACCATGTGACCAAACGTAGGGAAAAAATCCGTAAAAGTAGTTTAAACCAATGTGTAGTTTTCGATATAAGAAATCATTATAATAATCGTATTACGCTCTGCGGCCATAAACTTAAATAAAGAAAGTTCCTGTGTCAAAAATTTCTTGAGTCTGTAGAAAAATCATAACGTTATTTTTATCAAAGTAATTTCTGGAAAAAACTTGATTGAATCAAAGTGTTGAAGTGAATAAATTGCTTTCCCAAATAAATAATCCATCACAAGCAATCGTTAGTTTGGTATTAGTGTAATTATAACAGCAATTTCGTAAGAAAATATTTCGATGTGTTAGTAAGTAGTTAAAACCATGATAGATCAGAAGCTATATGTTTGCCACTTACACATTACGCGAATCCTGGTTCGAATCTTGCCTGCACTAATAAGAGTTAATTGCAATTTGAATTACTGATTCACTACTGGCCAAGTGAAGTTTACCAAAACGAATTAGAGTAACACGGTGAACTAAATGCTTTATTACCCAGAAATGAGGTTAAACTTTATTTTATAAAATGAAAATATCTTAGTAGCGATCTATTTGACAGACGAATGGATTTTGCGTTTTGCCTATCATATTACATTAACAACCTTTGCAAACCTAATTCCATTTGTCAACTTTTACTTCTAAAATGATAAATTTACGTACCGTTTGCAGCACGCAAGCAAATACCCGAACGTTAATTGTCATTGTTATCGTTTCAATGGCTATGTTTTAATCATAAAGACTCTTAAAATATTTTTGCATTTTCGCCTGTTACCAAAAAGGAATTTCTGTAAATGTTATATTTATTGTTGACTTAATTAATCTATTAAATTAATTAATTTTTATACATGATAATGCTTCTGTCTTTCTTGTTATGATTGACGAGCACTGGAAACTCTTTTACAGATAACGAGGCATTAAATCTTATTCTCACGTCCTCTCACTTGCAGTTGGATTCTTAATCGAAGATAAATGTGCAAAAGTGTGTTTAAATCATAAATTAGGTGTACTATACGCTTATCTGAGCTAGCATATTTGGTTCAACATATTCGGCACAGGTTCTGCTCAACAGAACGGCAAAACCATCCAATATATTCTTGCTCGAGCTCCGTTTTACTCTTAGCGCTTACGCATCTTCTTCGCATCACGACGTATGGATTCACTGCTCAGTGGGCTCTACAATCGACCTTTTTTGTTCTTATTTTAGTTACACAAATTAAAATTATTTTTTTGATCTACAATTCAGCTGGAAACCAGGAAAAATTAACTCTTTGACATACCTATAAGCGTGGATGTACAATGGATATAAATAAAAGGAATTTAAAATATTTTCTGTTGAAAAGACTAACAAGTTATCACCATTTTAACTAATTTAATAAAATTTTAGATGCATCATCCCGTCAACCGCTTTCTTCGCAAGACCAAATGCTCCAATAAAAATAAATTCGTTTATTGCATCTTAATATCGATGAAATTGAAACAAAACTAACGACGGCTCACTTAGAGCCAATTGGCTATAGTTGTGGTTATATGTTTTTTTTTATTATGGCTACTTATACTACTGTATAGTAGAACGCCTTTTCTGCCGAGAAGGTGCCCCGCCTAACGAGATAAGCACCCTCTTACTTATTTCTGCTGCCAAAAATAGTTCCCGTCTAAATGTATAAAAACAAAGCTTGTATATTTACAGGCTGTTAGGCATTATATCTGAGTCTCAGAATGTAACAACACATCTATAGCCTTCTTTGTGTAAGGTTGGATGCAGGAGTCCGTGGACAGCAATAGATACTTACCATTAAAATACTGTTGGTGAGCGGCTACTGCCAGTTCAGTTGTCGCTTCAGTTTTATATAAAAAGCTAAAACAATTTTAGCCTTATAATGTTATGTTTAACTGTATTTTGAGGATTTTCTCGAAGTAAAATACTGTTTGTTAAAATAAAAAAAGATACAAAGGTCATGCTTAATTTTATTTCAACGGTAAATTGTCGCATTTAGAGTATGATTTTGGTTTTACTACAAGAGCCTCCACTTTGTCGTTTTACATTTAATACAAGTTGTTAAATGGTCGTCATCGTGAGCTGTAATTGTTCTACATAACAAGGTAGTTATTGTTTTGTAGAACAATTAATTTTAGACAAAGTTGAATATGGATAATGGTAACAAAGTTTCATATTTTGTATAAATAACAAGGTGTAAGGGGAATCATGCAACATTTTATTCGAATGGTAACTTCTTCAACGTATGTTTCGCTCTAAGTATTGACGGTCGAAGCTCTGGCGATCAAGAAACTGTGGAACAATCCATTCAACAATCCTTTGCAAGAATTTATATTAAAACTTCACAGACTGATAAAGCAGCAAATCTGGTGCCAGGTGTCGCCTGCTGCTGCTGCTTGCGCCTTGAGTGCGGGCGCAGCGGAAGCGAGAGAGGTGTGTCAGGATCGTGCCAAATGGAAGTCTGTAGTCTCTGCCTACTCCTCTGGGTGACAGGTGTGAGTTTTTTTGTATGATTTATTACAGCCCATCAAAAGTCCACTGCTTTTGCACGAAATAGTCCCCTCTTACAGTTTGCTTCTTAGCAGCAACGTTTGTAAAAGTTACCACGCTTGGCAGGTAGGTCGGCTGCTGCAATTTTTTGGGAATAAGAACACACTGCTACCCATCTCCCGGTTTGATTCTCTCTGGCACCTGTTATGACACCCACAGGACGATATGGGGTAGTGGATATACCTACACATGCACTACAAGGTAAAAATACTAATATTCATCAACACTTTTAATAAATAATATATTATATACTGATAATATTTTATTTATCCCCCAACCTAGTATCGTAGGAGCTACATTTATCGTGGTAAAATGTTAGGCACTCACCTAAGTTGTAGTGCACAGGCATTGAATATATTTTTAAAATCATTGTCCTTACTATATGAAATAATAAAGGACGTAATCTTCACAATAAAAAATCGGAGAACTATTTGAATGCAATGTAAGGGACACAGAAACACAGATGTAGTAAAACCGAACGTTTATGTTTATTTGTGTGTCTACATTAACGTATTATAGAGTTGGGATTCAAACCCAGGCCCTCGATAGACAGGTACTTAGACCAGCTAGCCGAGCAGTAGTGCTGATTCATCATACAAACTGACCCTTTGAATTTTACTTTTGTGTTCAGTCACATTCATATCTGTAACTGAGTAATTTTGCCTGAAAAGTCAAATGAAAAAAGTTACGTGAAACAAATATAAAGCAGTGTGGAAAGTTAATCTACTCGTATTGAAACATCTCTGAAAATTTTATCTTGCTCCGAGCAAATTTGGTTAGTGCAGGTGCTATACATTTTTACCGACGGTCTGTGTACCTGACAGAACATTGGTATGCCAAAGTTTCGTATATTATTAGCCGAAACTTGCATATATTCACTATACAAATGGGTTTTAATATATCGACGGAAGAAAACGTAAACGTCGTAGCTAACACATTTGGACGAACTTTAAGCAACTCCCTTAATGAAAGTTATTGTATATGTTGTATAGCCAAGCATACCAATATTGCTGCGGCTGGCGGCGCTCCAGGCCATTAGATGGATCAAAAATCTTTGGCTGAAGCATCTCCCTCAATATAATAAAAAATTACTAGTAAGTTACATGCTACATAACACTGTTGAACCAAACACGAATGTTAAAAACAAAATCTAAATAAAATACGAAACTTTGGAATTTTTTATTTTTCTAATTTTAGTCAAATTCAGTTCTATTCTAGGAAGATGTTCAAGGTTTTGGAGCAAGAGGAGCTTATGCGTGGTAGAGCCATGCTGCAGCTATATTATGGTTGTAGCACGAATGGATCGGCTCGACCGGGGAAGGAACACGCTCTCACAGAATACCAGCGTAAAATAGCAGCTTAATACTGCTGTATTTTGTATAGTGAGCGTAGAGATCCGGCGACCCTTTGTTACTGGAAACGGGGCATTCCATCTTAGTCATAGTGTTAACGCATCTGCGTTTTCATTCTAATGACCACAGCATCCACTTACCATCAGGTACACTGTGTGCTCGTTTGTCACGCTTATCCTACAAAAAAAGGTAAGAAGGGAATCCGCCGCGCTGCGTCAATTGATGCAGTTGTGAGTTAAACAACTTGCGGTGGCGTATCATGTTTGTTTGTTACCAGTAGCCACTAGAACTAAAGTTGCTGCCGAGCTGAGCAGACTGAACAGAGCTGAAGACCTGAACAGACCTTCTCTCATTTCCAAGAAGGTTAAAGATAAAAACGTTTATCACCGGACTTCAAAGGTCGTGGATATTTTTTTTAAAATTTTACCTTCTCTCATTTCCAAGAGGGTTAAAGAAAAAAACGTTTATCACCGGACTTCAAAGGTCCTGGATATTTTTTTAAAATTTTACCTTCTCTCATTTCCAAGAGGGTTAAAGAAAAAAACGTTTATCACCGGGCTTCAAAGGCCCTGGATAATTTTTTAAAATTTTACAGACATACCGTTTTCCTCATGATATTTTCCTTCAGTAAATCTATAAAATTTGTAAATGAATAGGAATTAGTATAGTTATGGCCTATATATAGTCCTTCATATGTAGGTAAATTTTGAGATATAATAAAACGATATTACGCAAATAAATCAGAAAGATGAAATTCATATCCGATCTCGTACATTGTACTCGTATATCGTGAACGAGTCGTGTCTCACTATGGACACGTAGCTTAACGGTCAATAAACTAAAAGTAGTTACTTAAAAATATATTTACTCACAAAGTAAAACATAAGCGCGTTTGATAAAACGGTGGTAATTCATAATCTTATTGCAACGATTTCTTTTATTTATATAAAATGCGTACAGAATATTATGATCTTAATAAGTCATAGAAATTCGTGGGTCGTGGGCTAAGCACTCAATATAAGTTTATATTGACCGTTCAATCCCCATAAAATTCCCATGCAGTCGTTTGCGCCTGGCAAATCCCGAGCGATCGCATGCGACAGCACTTAAAACCATTAAAACTTATGTTAAGAAACTACTTTTCTATGAAGAAATTTGGCATCATAAAATCTATACAAAATTCTCTATCCTGTGGTCTAAACAAAAGTCAAGTTTTACTTTGTGGCCGTGAAAGGATAAGGGGGGAACTCCCGCCGGGCATGGTGTTCTGCCCAGGGAGCGGCCAACGCTCCGTGTGATAGTTCTGAGATGTTCTTTATATACTGTTTATGATTCGGAATTTCGATGGCGTGATTTAGGCTTCGGTGTGTTTCGCTTGCGGCGCGACGACAGCGCCGCCACAACTTCATTACAAAAAGATTTTATTGTATTTTGTATATATACCAAGCGAATGTCGGCAGCGTGAAAATCGTAATTATTTCTATTGTTATATAACTCAAAATTATTTACGTAAAAAGATAAATTATATTCACAAAAAATCTTATATAACAATTTTATAATAAAACACTGTAGTGAAACACTAATAAAACACTAGAAAAGTCCAAAAATCAACACAACAACATCGAAATGAAAATGGCGGACGTAATGAACATAGAATATAAATTTATATCCATAGACTAACTGTTTTTTTTATTCCATTACGGGATATAAAATTTCTTATTGATTCTATAATGCAAACTTCTTCATAAAAAAATATTTATGGGTTAAAGTGCTGTGGGTGGGTGCGGTCAAATTTTCCCTCTTGAATTTTGACGGAATATCGTTACAAGTTAATCGTAGTTACGTGAGAAAAAACTTGAACCAATCAACACTGATGAATTTTTTTTTTCAAAGAATTGTCGTTAAAAATGTGCTTGATGCTGAAGGAAAATATCGTCAGCAAATCTGAAAATATCTAATAAATACAACATTTCATTAACATGCCAAGTTTACCAACATATACTGGAGCAGCGTGGTGATTTAACTGCTCTATGACACTCTTAGAAAAGATGTGTGGAACGTTACAATCTGTATCTTTGCAACCTTAAAAGACCTTCAAGAAAAGAGCATTCTACTTTTTATAAGGTCGGCATCGCACCTGCAAATCCTTTATGATCATGGGCGACTGTGATCATTTACCATCCAGTTAACAGTATGCTCGTTTGGCTTCTCGTATTCCATAAAAAGGAAATCAACTAAAATAAAACTAAATATAGTCTAATAAGGCTTGAGTAAGAATGTTAAGTGAAAGCCATTCAGCGAGAAAACGCTGGGGCGTTTTCTCGCATTTTCAATTAACTGCCTACCGCGATGACTGACGACCAGTCGTACAAATTTAAGACACTGTGTGGTGAACACGTGGATCCCATTAAATTAAAATGTCTCAGTGTACCTAAGGCCAAACACGCTGATATTAAGAAAAACATATAATTTTAGGAATTATCTTTTAATTATCTGGTTAATCAATAATTACCAGTGAATCAATAACTAAATACGTAATACTGGTAATCTATTACAGTAAAACACTTTTTTTCTATAATAAAATCATTAATAAGTTCCAGTGGACATGTGTTGGACTGTTGTAGCCACTTACCATCAAGTGGACTGTAAGTTCGTTGGTTACTTTATAAACACTTTTTTATAAAAAAATGTCTATTCTAAAACTAGCAATCCGCTTTGGCTTCGCACGGGTGGTATTTGGATTTTGATAACATGCATGTGTTATAAATAAAAACCCTTATCTTGAATCTATTGATGAAAACCGCATCAAAATGTGTTACGTAGTTTAAGAGATTTAAACTTATAGACGGCGGGAAGCTATTTTGTTTTGTATGTACTCTCTATAGAGATTTAATATTTAATATAAACAAACAAAAAGGTTAATATTCATTACAAACGTTTTCGTACGTGAACAATAGCAAAAAACTAGATGGTTTCCAGTCTGAGTATAATATAAATTAATTTGTTATCTCATGTTCTTACCTTTGTGCAGCGAGCGGATGGTTGTTGTTCAAACATTTCTGTATATTTAGATTTCGGGCAGATAGAATTACGTTACAAAAAAATTTAATTAATTCTTCTAAATTGCTTGTTTTAGTAAATTCATTAACTTCATATTATATTTTTGCTCCTGGTTTTTATATATCTTCCTCATCATATTCTCATAAAACCCAAAATTGGACGTTAGGGTTTCCTCGTTTTAAGGAGTATTTGTCTTATTCGTCACTTTTATCAGGTGGATTAATGATCGAAGTAACAGACGTGAGAAGATTTAACTTCTTTTATTTGTAAATGAGACGGTCATTACTAACTATAAGAACACTATAAGACTTTTCTGACATTCTTATAGTAATAAACTAAACTAATTGCTACATAAAATTAGTTAAAGTTTACGAAACGACAGTATAGATAGTTAAGCGACCATCAACATGATCACGTGATATTAATTCACCTATCTGATGAAGTACACAACAGGTTCTAAATTTTAGTTACTATTCTTTACTTTTTTATAGTTCTTTACCCTTCTTGCCACTGGATCCGTTTGTCATTATGTTTGTGATGTTAATAGTGACTTTGCATTATCAAGGAATCATTGAGGTCCACAAAACCAATAGTGAATTAAAGATACAGAAAGCTCTTTTACAGTCGCATATCAGCTCAATCAGACATTTTAAAAAATAACCTAAAATATAAAGAAATCCCGATTTCCACGCTCTACTGAGCTTTCAATCAGACAAATGCTTAAAATTAGATTACGTTAGTACGAGAACATACAATACGGGCATTATAATTTGTTGATTTAATATATGAAACTTATGTAGTATTAGTCCTATAAACACCCTGTGATGATTAATAGGATAGGAGGAAAAATGATTATAAGGATCATTCCTTATAATCATTTTAATGCTTCCTGGTTATCTTAATTAAGGTATTAAAATAAAACTACTATATAATCATTTTCAAGTCAATCGGCTATCTACAAATTGTTAAAATATACATTAAAAGATTCCGTTACCTTGAAAGATAGATACACGCAAAGCTAATAAAAGCTTGTCAATATGAATTTAAAAAAAAACAAACACGCATTGATCATGAGCTGTGACGATTCTGGTATTTTATATATATTACCTAGTATCCTGATTAGGTTAAGGGGAATATTAGTAATGTTTGTAGAGTTGTTAATACTCTTTAAAATAACAAAAAAAAAAATAGATCTTTTTGTTTACCCTATATATGAGACCACATTCACAATCAAGTTTGTACACTCCTGTACCTTGTAGAAGAATATGACACTTGACAGATGGGAAGAACTGACTAGTCTCCTTCGCCAACTTGTAGAATGTTCTAATAGAAGCTCGCTTCAAGATGTAGCCAATCTTGTCTGTGATACCTCTGACATATGGTAGTGACGCAGGTGCGAGACCCAAAGCTTGTTATCGTGCAGAACCAGCTTGACGTGCTGAAGCTTGGCGGCCAGGTGTGTGCTGTCACAGATCTCTCGTGCTCTCTGTAACAAAGATTTGCCCACGGTAGCTAACTGTGAAGGATGGTGTTGAGATTCACCGTTTAAATATCGGTTTGTATGGGTCTTTTTCCTATACACAGTGTGACCTATGGTGTTGTTAGGATTTCGGATGACTAACACGTCTAGGAAAGCTAAGGTATTATTTGCCTCTAACTCCATAGTAAATTTAATTTTAGAGTTAATGGAATTAAGACGTTCTAAAAATGCATTCATTTGTCTGATGGTAAAATTGTAAAAGTATCGTCTATGTACCGCTTGTATCCTGGTGATCCTAATCAGGATACTAGGATAAAGTAATTAAATTATTTTATTGTCATCGATCCTTGATATTATGAGAGCAAATTTTGAAGTCTAGCGACAATTTGTCTGTGTTAGTGAAAGTTACAGTAAAAGATTCGTTACTTAGATAGGTAGATAGACTGAAAGATTGTATAATATAGCTTGATAGAGGTGAAGCTTATTAAAACACATTAATAATAATTTCAATTTGATTAAAAATAGCATATTTATGATCTAAAACTTTTTTTAAAATTAAAAATGTTTTAAAATTAAAAATGTTTTATTTCAGTAAATGTTAAAAATGGCGCTACTGTGCCAGCATAAACATCAGCTCCGTATATAATTTGTAATAAAAATCATAAAATTATAAAATATAGTGAAAAACCAGTGTAAAAGTATAAGAGACTAGTAAAATTAGTGAAAGAAAGTTAAAATATAAACTGTTTATTATTTTAAAACACGATAAAGTGGTAGAATAGACAATAACAACAAAGTGATTTTTTATGGTGATAAAAGAAGTTGTCTCAAGCTACTCATTCTGTGACCTATGTGACTGTCTACTGAGAAGAACCACGGCCGATCTAGTGAAAACTAAGTTCCGATAAAAAGTTAGAAATGCAATAACCTAAAAATCAAGGTAAGGTCAAGCCACTCAATAGTACCACCGACTTTTTTTAAATAAAAGCGCCATCTGACGGAATTTATAGAAACCAGGCAATACGCTAATATCGTCAATATCGATAACTCATAGTAGCCGAGCAGAAATCCTACGAGCCTACTTAATACTGCAACACGTCAACAGAGGGCGCTTAACACAATATGGACGAAATCAAAGATATGTTAAGAAAAATGCAAGAAGAAATGAGCCAGCAAAAAGTAGACATGGTAGCCATGAAAGAAGACATTAAAAACACAATCAACAATAATATAAATGAGAAATTTAAGAGTTTGGAAAACAAAAACTTACAACTTGAGCAAAAATTGGAAACACAAAAATTGTCTATCGATAACTTTGAAAGGTTCAATAGAAGAAAAAATCTGCTGTTTTTTGGAGTTGAAGAGCGAGAAATTAGCTATCAAGATTTGGAGAAAAAAGTTTTAGATATCATAAACAACATTTTGAACATCAAATGTGAAAAGCATTACATTGAATCTGTAAGAAGACTTGGAAAAAAAAGCGATAAAATCAGACCCATTGTAACTACTCTGCTTACTATGGGGATGAAAATAGAAATACTAAAAAACAAAAAGAATTTGGAAACAACTTCCTACTACATAAAAGAAGACTTCCCACTAGAGGTGCTCAAAAAACGAAAAGAACTCCAAGGAGAAGTAGAGATGCTGAAAGAACAAGGGAAAAAAAGCTATAATAAAATACGACAAAATCATTTTACTTGAAAATAATAAAAAACAATATCCAGAATGGCAAAAAAAAACTCAAAATAAAAAAAGGAACCTATCAGAATCTCCAGAGACGGCAACAAACATAACAAACTTTATGAACATAGAAAAACAGAACCAAAAACAACCCGCTAAGATAAACAAGACTAATAACATAAACAATTATATTATAAGAAAACCTACGCTCACATTACCAGACAATTCACAAAGAAGCCTCCCTAATCAAAATTCAAAATAGCAAAAAACGCCGCCTCCTCTCGAACTCCCAACACGGCTTGTCACCGCGGGAGCTCTAGACTATAACCCTCCAGCATGCCAACAACAAGATCTTTACAAACATAACCTTTACATTTGTACATACAATGTAAAATCCCTATTATCACCGCAAAGAATGCTACTGCTACAATACTCTTTAGAGAACATTAAATATGATATTATTGGACTAGCAGAAGTCAGAAGAAATGGAAATAATATCATTGAGGACGATCAGCATATATTCTGTCACACTGGGGAGTCCAAAGGACTCCATGGAGTCGGATTCTTAATTAAGAAAAAATACAAAAATAATATTGAAAATTACATAGGCATATCCGAAAGAGTTTGTCTGCTGAACTTGAACTTTGTAACAACGAAACTTTCACTTATACAAGTTTACGCACCCACCTCGGACGCAACTGAGGAAGAGATTGATACCTTCTATGACCAAATAGAAAATGCCCGAAGCCTTGCAACCGGCAAAGTAATATTATTGGGTGACTGGAATGCAAAGATAGGTAAAAGAAAACCCGAAGAAAACACAATAATAGGCCCATACTGCTACGGTGAGAGAAATCATAGAGGCAAAAAACTTGTTCAGTATGCTCTTAAAAATAAACTTACCATAATAAACACAATATTTAAGAAAAAAATCAAGAATCTCTGGACATGGATAACACCAGACAAACAAAACAAAAACCAAATAGACTTTATTTTGAGTAATCACTCAAAACTCTTTACCAACATAGAAGTCCTAAACAAACTCTCCTTCCCAAGTGATCATAGACTTTTGAGAGGAACAATAACTCTAAATACACAAAAGAAAAGCCGTGCTACCTTTTATTCAATCCCAGTAACCAACTTATCTGACGAGAAATCGCAAGAAATATTCCTTCATGCCCTAAGAACAAAAATTGAGCAACTGAGCTGGGAGGACAATGATGACATAGAGTCATATTATTTCAAGATAGAGTCATCTATACAAGAAAGTTTAAAGAATACTTATCCTATTAAAACAAAGAAAGAAATAATATCAGAAGAAACTAAAAACCTAATTAAAAAACGCACCGATCTACAATATAAATCCTCCAAATCAAAGGAAGAAAAAAAGAACTTTCAGAACTATATAAAATTACAAACAAACTACTTAACCCTAGATCACTAACCTTCGTCAAAACGACGACGCGGACTCAAAAAAAGTGGTATAAATGTTGAGTGCGTCGTCGTAGGCTTTTTCAGATCCCGGCTGATCTTAGTTGACTCAAGGCTCCCGCGGCACACGAATGTGTTTTTTGTGTAGGGGCCCTGGGTGTGCCGTTCCAGCCACCATGAGTCGTCGAATCGACGAAGGTTAGTATTAACGTTATTCTTGCAAATTTATTTTTTTTTTTTTGGTGTTATAATTATTTCGGTGTTTTGTAAACTTTGTACTTATTTTGCCTACATTGAAATTAGAACTTACATTATTTTTATTTGATTATATTTTTATTTTAGATACTATTAGTCAGCTGTTGTTAGATGATAATAGTGACGAAGAAAACTGCTCTAAGAGTGAGATAGTAGACAACTTTGAGGCTGATCCGCCTTATGAAACGGATTGTGAGAAAGAATTTTTTTCTGTGGCAGAACAGCCACCTTTAACTGAAGGCAAGTACATCAACAGTACATACAAGCCAAATCCCCAAAAGACAATATTCCTATTGTCGACTTGTGATAAGGAAGGGACAATTGATGACTTAACCAAAAAGCCCACGGCTGTCGAGTTTTACGATCAATTTAAGGGCGGAGTAGCATCAAAAATTAGTCGAGCCACACATGCAAAAAAAGATTACAAATTCCGACACTTCAAACGGGGCTGCGGGACTCAATAACAGCGATTTTCAATATGCCAGAAACCAGTAGTTCTACTTCTACACATGAGACTGATCAAAGAGAAGATGCAGTTAGTCTTCCTATCGCTAAAAAAAGAAAAATTTGTGCAATTTGTCACTCCACAAAGCGAAGAATGACAAAGAGTTGTTGCACCAAGCGCAACAAATCCTTGTGTGGCGAACACAAATTTGACATTTGTCACAAATGTATTTATTAATACTTTTTTTCTAAACTGTTTCTTTCTTTTGTTGATTTTATTACTTAATTTTAATATTTTAATACTTTCTTAAGTCTTTGATTCTTTTAGTTCATAAGAAACAAGCATTTAAAAAAACAAAAATGTTCAAATGAGTAAAAACTCAGGTCTGAATTAAAAGAGTGTCAAAGTAATTAAAATATGATTTTAGTAGATAAA
Source organism: Parnassius apollo (assembly GCA_907164705.1). Lineage (NCBI taxonomy): Eukaryota > Metazoa > Arthropoda > Insecta > Lepidoptera > Papilionidae > Parnassius > Parnassius apollo. The sequence continues at coordinate 14,962 of CAJQZP010001368.1, read as the reverse complement.
AAACTTATGAACATGTTAACAAATGATTATTGTAATAAATAAGTAAAACACATATAAATATTTTATTTCATAAACCCTTAGAAGCCTCCCTTTTATACACCGTAGTCGAAACGACGAAGGTTAGTAATAAGCGTAGTAAAATAAGGTTAGTGATCTAGGGTAAAAAGAATACGACAATTACAGGATAGAAATAATTGAAAAACATTTACGCTCCACTGGAAGCCAAAAGAAAGCATATAAACAATTAAATACAGGGAAAAAATGGATTCCAACTTTGAAGACAAAAAATAAGCCAAAAGAACAACAAACTAGAAAAGACCTTGTAAAAATTGCCTCAAACTTCTACGAAGAGCTGTACGATGATAAATCTGCCGATAATAAAAACTACGAAAAGTCTTCAAAAACAGGAGATAGAAATCAGACAATTCAACCTTTCCACGGCGCCGAAATAATAAAGAGAATCGAAAAATTGAAAAAAAGATAAAAGTCCTGGGGCCGATAATATCCCAAACGAAGCTTTGATACTAGGAAGACATCTATTGTTAGGTCCGCTCACTACTCTCTTTAATAAAATACTTGAAAAACAAGGAATACCGATCAATTGGGCAAGGTCACGGATAACTCTTATATACAAAAAGGGAGATCCAGAGGACATAAATAACTACCGACCTATTAGTCTACTGCCTACAATTTATAAGTTGTTTGCTATGTGCCTGGAGAAAAGAATAGAGCCAACTATAGAAAAGAACCAACCGGTAGAACAGGCTGGCTTTCGCCAAGGGTACTCAACAATGGATCATATACATACCTTAGATCAAATAATTGAAAAATATGTAGAATACCAGGAAAAACTCTATATAGCATATGTTGACTACGCGAAAGCGTTCGACTCTATCTCGCATAAAAGTATCTGGGACGCATTGGAGCAACAGAACCTTCACTCTACATACATCAATATTATCAAGGATATATATAGAAAAAGCACAAGTCGGGTTAAACTGGACAGGCTAGGCCAAGAATTTAATATTCGTAGAGGCGTGAAACAGGGAGACCCGCTATCACCAAAGATCTTCATTGCTGTCTTACAAAATATAATGAAAGACCTGGATTGGGATCAAAAAGGAATAAATATAGATGGGAAAAACCTCAGTAACCTGAGATTCGCCGACAACATAGCACTTTTTGCTAAGTCATCAAAACAACTTCAGGAAATGCTGATAGAACTAAGCGCTGTTAGCGAAAATATTGGGCTACAACTTAACACCTCAAAGACAAAGATAACTACCAACGGCACTAAAGATATCATAATAATAAACCGAACAACAATGGAGTACGTAGAGAACTATACATACCTTGGAAAACAAATTTCATTCCAAAACACAAGACACTCAGACGAAATAGAAAGGCGCATTAACATGACGTGGAAAAAATACTGGAGTAACAAGGAAATATTAAAATCAAAACTCCCAATAAGACTAAAGAAGAAAGTGATGGATTCGAGCCTCCTGCCCTGCTTAACATACGGTGCCCAAACCTGGATCTTTAACAAAAAAATATGTCAAAAATACGCGCTTGTCAACGGGCTATGGAGAGGAGCATCCTCGGTATAAAAATTTTAGATAAAGAAAATAGTGAAAAAATAAGACAAAAGACCCAAGTGATAGACGCACTGAAACATGCACTACGTTTAAAATGGAAATGGGCAGGACACATCGCCCGCTCCTCTGCAGACAGATGGGTCAAGCGAGCAACCATTTGGAAGGGCCCTGGAGGTCCTGGAGCAAAAAGAAAAAGGGCAGACCAACAGCTCGCTGGGTCGACGACATACCAGAAGTAGCAGGAAGAAACTGGGTGGAAACTGCTACCGACAGGAAAAAATGGAGGCAACTGGAGGAGGCCTATACCCGAAAGGGGCCATGACATATTTAGCTTATAATATTTATACTTAATGTACTTTTTTTCTAACGGTAACCGTTGTTTTGGATTAATAAAGGCTTTATTATTATTATTATTATTATTAAATGTTAAAAATTAATATTTAAATGTACTTTCTTAATATAATAAATACCGGAAATAAAAAGGAATTTAAATAATAAAATAAGTATTTTGTTTTAATAAAACATATGCAATGTAACCATCATTGTAACTATAAAATGTTATGGATTGTGATATTGTATATACTCGTAAGTATTCAAGATACTATGGTTACTAGGCTGCACTAAAAGTATCGGGAATGGAATATTTCCACTGTTCCTGTCATATTAAAATCTTTTTAATTGAAAACTCCTTGGCTTTAAAAATCGAATACAATTTATTTATTTAAAAAAAGATTCTCGGTCTTGTCACAAGGTTTTGTCAAACTTGTTTAGTCTTTAAAAAAATGGAATTGACTCGAGAAAATTCAAGAGCGATGATTTATTATGACTTTCGAATTGGTTTAACACAAAAACAGTGTATTGACCGGATGATTTCTGCATTTGGTCATGAAGCCCCATCCAAAGCCACAATTTATCGCTGGTTTGCTGAATTTCAACGTGGACATGTCAAGCTCAGTGATTATCCCCGTCAAGGTTGTCCAAAAACTGAAGTCATCCAAGAAAACGTTGATGCTGTGCTTAAGATGATTGAGGAAGATCGACATGTGATATACCGCAAAATTCAGGCAACTTTAGACATTGGCATGAGTTAAATACAAATAATCTTGCATGAACAATTAGGTGTAAAAACGTTGTTTTCCCGATGGACACCGCATTCGCTCTGTGAAGAGCAAAAAAGCGGCTCGCGTTACTTGGTGCGTCAGAACTCTCGAAAGATTCCACGCAGGATCCTCAAATGCTGTGCACAACATCGTATCAGGTGACGAATTTTGGATATACGCGTACGAACCCGAAACAAAAAACCAGTCACGAGTTTGGGTGTTCGAAAATGAGTTAAAGCCAACAAAAATTGTTCGTTCACGGAGTGTTGCAAAAAATGGTGGCCACATTTGTCTCCAAAACCGGCCATGTTTGTTTGTCGCATATGTTTAATTGAAAACTCTGTTTAATTCTAGTTATTCTGTCTTATTTCTATGGTGAATTTTCATTATTTCAAAACGCATCAACAATTGTCACAAACAGCTGCTACATAATTGGAACACACTTGCCGTTAACTCTAATATAACCTGAGGCACATCTACCGCCATCAAACCCAAATCGGTCCTCAAGGCTTACTTTATTTTTAGTATGCTTATTATTTGAATTTATTGTTGTGTTTTCATTTGTATTAACTGTCACCCTCGCTCCTGTTTGATTATTTCTATCTTCCATAGCGTCGTCTGCAACATAGGCAGAATTATTGCTTGGACTTTGTACGTTTAACAACTCTTGATGCAGTATTACCGCTTCCCGTGGCTTGTGAAATAACAAGCTCTCGTCCGTTTATTTGATCTGCTATCAGCAGAAACACAATGATAAATCCAGTCATGGTCGTGCGTTTTTAAATTGCTTGGAAATAGAAAAGAAAAATTATGATTTGCTAATGTTATTAACAAATAAGATGAACAAAAAGGAGTGTTATGTAGTAAACTGCTCGGTGCGTTATAAAGGATTACTACACTGTGACTGTGAAATTACGATTACTGCACTTAAGGCCAAGACGTGAATAATATAATTAATGATGGTATTGCCACTTAATACAATGTATCTTTAATTGGCTATATTAAACAAAAAAATGTCTTTGCACCGAACTTCAGAAGTTATTTAAATAAGTGAAAACTATTTCAATATTTTCGTTCTTTAAAGCCAATTTTACTACTTTTAAATTATTTGAAACTTTTGTGTGGATAACCTAATGTATGCTATATATTTATATGCTGGGTGAATATTTTTTCCGTCTGAAAATAATATGGTGTTTCTTGTAAGTGGAATAGAAGCTATCCTCTAAAGTATTTGTAACATATAACAAAATATAACTTGATAGGTAAAATTTCCGAATATCAAAAAAATACATAAAACAATTCATCCTACACGTTCGCGTTGTAAGTAGACCCCCCAGTATTAGTTATTGTACACTCATGCAAGATATACTGTTTAATAGTAAAATACTTGGTCAATGAAAGAAAGAAATTTAAAATTGTAGCACTTTTGTTTTTAAATAGCAATAAAAATATGAAATTGAAAATGGAAAGTAGGTAAATTACCTTTTGTTTCAGATTATTATTTTTGTGATTTCGATCTTTTCTTCATAGTTTTATGGACTTAGGACTGTATAATATGCTGTAGTTGAATAGAATTACATGTTAAATTTTAAGTTGCATTATAATGAATTAATAACCAGTTATATGTGTTAATAATATTTTGATGCCTACCTTATACTGCAAATTATTGGCGTATTTAAAAGATCAAATTAAATTATTTACAAACTACACTGATTGATATTTACAAAATTATATTATATAGTTTAATTATTACTTTACAAATAAAAATTATCTTTTGAGCAATATCGCAGTAATTATTCAAAAACGTTTTCTTCTAAACACAAATTAGCATGTCCTTGTAAATTGTTTATAACACTTCGGAGCGTGTTTTTTACTTTTTATCACATTAAATGCGTCTATTATAACTGACACTTTGTGCTTCTTTTATGTACACTAATCTTTTTATTCTGGCCCACAAATAAAAGCCTAGAGGAGCTAGGTCTGGTGATCACACCCGCCAGTTCACAGGTCCACCGCAACCTATCCATCTATCACCGAATTGGCTGTCCAGATATACGCGCGCAGATCATTCGTAATGAGCTGGACATTTATCATGCTGGAAGTACATTCCTTGTAGATGAGGTGAATAAATAATGAAAAAATATATATTTACAATTAGCAAATACAACGCGTAGGAAATATTACATACAATAAAATTTAATCGAATTGGGAGCCTCCTTCTGTTTTCAAGTCAGCTAAAAAATGGAAGTGGAAGTGGACACCTGAAGTACGAGTATTTTATTATGTGTACACGTACTACTTTATTTAATGTATATTATCACCTAGTAAATAATCGCTACCTAGTACTAAATGATACTGACTGTCCCTTTATTACATAAAGCGGGATTCGTATTTTATAATTAATAGCATAACATTAGTTTTATGACACTTTATCAAAAATTTCATGCGCATATCTCTAATTTCATACTACATTTAATAATAACGTTAAAGCAAGGTTTATTTGCTACGCAAGATTTTTAAACAATGCCTTATCACTAAGCGCAGAAAAGGCATTACTTCTAACTAAAATTGATTTGCGAATAACATGCTAGTAGATCGTGGCGGGAAAACAACCTAAGTCATAAAATTCGCACAGTGGTTCACACCTTTAAAAAAGATAGACGTCGAAGTAGCTAACGCTACATCTACTGTAATTATATGTATCCCATCAAAAACATAAATGTGAAATGAGAGCCAAGTTCAATATTATGATATATGCCTTGGTTGTTGAATTTAACGACAAAAGAAGTGGGATCTAAATGGGTGTCAAGTTCAATGGTCAATCCTGAAATTTATTTATAACAACATAAAATAACATTTTTTCTTATAACTTAGAATAATATATTGTAGCCTAAGGTCCGACTTGGCTAGTTCTCATATACGATATCATTGTTAAAATGTTCTGCAATACTAATTTTCAACTTCCATGTTGACAAAATATGCATGATATGCAAAGCAATTTTATTTTTGAATAACTATTTGATTCAAATGATAATAAAATGCTTATAAATTAAGGCTTTTATAAAGCTTATATGAATATCAAAATCTACACCAGTTCATAAATATTAAACTTTCTCAGAGTACATCTGGGACGAAACATGAGTTTATGTTGCAATAACAAATAAATAAATAGTGATCTAAAGATCTTTTCCAGTACTAATGAGAACATACTATAGTCTAGAATATGTTTATTTTTTAATCTTATTGTCCTTTAGTATCTATTTAAAGTAATGATGATCTTCAATTTGGTATCCCATTCTTACACATCATTCAATCTTAGAATATCATATTTAAAATTTAGATGCTAAAATTTGTGCAGTATTCATTTGTTTCAGAACAAAAAAAGTTAATATTTCATTTGGTCTTATTAATAAACTTAGTTTATCACAAAAGAAGTTACTTAATTTGCCTCAGTCTTTGTAAAATTTGATATTGCTCTAAGATCCATAATTTAACAATTAACTGGTTTTTAAATATATTATAAAATATATTTAAAAACCAGTTGAGATAAATACGCCTTACGTCTTTTGCCTCCTGAACATTGAACACGCTTTTAAACCTGAGTATTAAGATGGAATACTTCATTTTAAACAAAAAGGACGTGCGGATTTTTACACACACCATACATAAAAACACCAGCATCAAGAAGTATATAAGTACTACGTTACGATGGTATAAATTGCGTCATGCAATCTAACGAGATTTCATATCATCGACTAAATTTTCTTGTGAACAAATTGTACAATAAGATTTAATTGATAATTTATGGAAAGTGTCAGCTGAAAATAACCGGCTCTAGTTTAAATTTTGCGCGTTATAATGGCGCATTTGCGGAGTCATTGCACAATTATGATATCCGAATAGATCAGCTTGATGAATACGATTATATTAATTAAAATATAATATTAATAATAATCAACGTGGAAATTTATTTTCTATTAATTATCTTAGAAATAATTTTAAGAATCAAAAGCAATTTCAGCAAGTAATCGTATAAATAATAAAAGTATCAGCAAGTACAAGGCACGTAATGTTCTTATGAAATAGTGACCTGATACAGTCCGTTGGAGCAGACAACCGTTTTGTATAATATGTACAAGAGGCGCTCGTATCATTTTGAAAGTGATTTCTTTCAGACAACCTTTGCGTAGAAAACTGATGCAAACAATAGTTAAAATAGAGGGGGCGTACGAGAAAATGAAAATGAATATAAATATGGATAAGTCCAAATGATATATAATATGATAAGTAACTTAAATGAAAAGAGTACGAAAAAGTAAAAGTAGTTTATCTAATACTTACTTATCTTCACGCACAATCCCTAACGGGGTAGCCAGAGAGAACAGTCCTTACATAACTCTTTCGCTTGGTTAGCTAGTTTATCTAATAAATTTCAAAAAAAAAATTACGACACGGTAATCAGTTAGTGACAGAGCTAAAGTTTTAGCTTGTTCTTGCGTTAAGATTGGTATACGTGTTGTCGTTAGGATTGTAAATTTGCACTGAATGTAAAGCTTCCGTACGACCTCAAGCATTCATTTACCGCTTTCATATTTTAGGGGCTGGCATATCTTTAAACCTGAACTTTGAATGATTCATTGAGTCCAGAGCCAAAATAGCCGCAAGGAAACTTTTAAGATCTCAAAGTACAAGTGCATTGCAGCTTAACTACTGGGTCCTATTTCAGCGATTAATATTGTTCAGGGGGGCTAACGTTTATATTTAGATCTTATTTTCGATTACAGATTGATATGGGGTTTCCAGAATTTTGGTTACAGTTTTCATGATTTGGGCCCACATACATAAACTCTCCCGCCCGTCACCCTAGTGGTGGTTAAGGACTACACTACTAGTTGGCACTACTATTTGGCACGATCCTGATACACCTCTACTACTTCTATTTGGCACAATCCTGATACACCTCTCCCACTATTTTGTTGTTGTGGTGCAGGGTTTCATCGTCAAAGTTATTGCTGTTTGGTATTCGAAATGTTGAAACAAATAACTATTGTAGGGGGCGAGGTAGTTTTGGTAGATAACTATTTATTCACAAGCAAGAATACGAGGGGAGGTAAATAAGTGCGTCTTAATGTAAGAGAAGCTCACTTTTTATCTGCTTTTAAAATATTGTTACGAGCTTAGGGTTCGTGACAATAAAAATTGCCGATAAAATTACCTAAATTAACACTTTAATTTACTTTACACAAATTAAAGTTAAAAACACTAATAATTAAACACACTAATTCACTTTATTCCGCTCCGAAGCTTCGCTTGTGTCGCCGAGTTCAACTCTGCCCGATCGCATCTTGCAGCGCCTACTTATATAAATTAGCAAAATATCCAGAATGTTCAAGTAAACACGCGCAAGGTACCGAGAGTTCGAGTTTTAAACTTCAAGAAGTTTAGTTCTTCGGTTCGAGACTAGATGGCGCTAGTGCGCCGATTTTAGCGCGTAACACATCCTCCTAAGACATGCTCGTTCCGAGCATTATCGGTCCCATAATAACGCGCTAGGCGATCCACATTGACGATCTTAGAAGTCCCTCTTGCGCCTTTCTGTATCCGGTAGGTTACATCGTTGATCCTGGTCACAATCCGGTACGGGCCGTCCCATTTAGCTTGAAGCTTAGGAGATTTCCCTTTGCTGCGGACTGGATTGTGCAACCACACAAGTGACCCTTCGTCGAACCCTTTGTTGTTCATTTTGCGGTCATACCGGGTTTTCATCTTTTCAGACATTTGCTGGCCCGATTGTCTGACGTGCTCATAAACGTCATTCATTTTGTTCCGCAAGTCATTTGCATAATCGGTTATACTGCGTGAAGCATCAGGTGGTATCCCGGTGATCAGGTCTGCAGGCAGCCGTAATTCTCTTCCAAAATTTGCGAAAGCTGGTGTCACTGCTGTACTTTCGTGAACAGCGCTTCGATATGACAACAAAAACGGTTGTATGTGCTTGTCCCAATCTCGTTGCCGATTGTCTACAACTTTTGCTAGGTACCTCTCCAATGTCTGATTAAATCGTTCTACCATTCCATCAGATTGCGGGTGATAAGAAGTCGTTCTTGTTTTATGAGTACCCATAACTCGGCAAGTTTCCTGGAATATTTGAGACTCAAAATTCCTTCCTTGATCGCTGTGAATCTCTAAAGGTACACCAAAACGACAGAAGACTTCATGAACTAGCTTATCAGCAACTGTCGAAGCTTCTTGATTTGGAATGGCGAAGACTTCTGGCCACTTAGTGAAGTAATCCATCACAACCATGAAATACCTGTTACCGCTTTCACTCTCCGGAAACGGCCCCGCCACGTCAATGGCTATTCTCTCCCATGGTGCACCAACATTGTACAACTTCAATGCACCTCTACTACGAGTCTGAGGTCCCTTTACAGCCGCACAACTTGTACATTTGCGACACCAGTCCTCGACATCGTTTCGACAGTGGACCCAGTAAAACCGTTCTCAGATCTTCAGTAGAGTTCGTTTAACTCCCAGATGGCCTCCTGAACAATCATTATGGTACAGCTGTAGAACATCCGGTACTTTAGCTTTAGGGACAACCATTTGCAAATGACAGCTGTCTCCCCGAACGTTTTCCCATTTACGACACAGAACTCCATCCTGAAGCAGCAAGCTGTCCCACTGGGCCCAATAGCTTTTAGTGGTCTCACTCATCGCTGAGACGTCACTCCACTTGGGCTTGGGAGCACTGGCCTTTATCCATTCCAGAATCGGCTTGATGTCCAGATCTTCCTGCTGTGCATGTAGTAAGCTGTCCTTCCACTCGTTGCTGAGGTGGTCTGCCCTGAGCATCCTCACGGATACCACTTCCTTACTCTCTTGCCTAGTACAATGTTTGCAATCTTCAGGACAAGGTCTTCTTGACAATGCATCTGCGTTGCCATGAGATTTCCCGCTGCGATGTTCGATCTCAAAGTCGTATTCCTGCAGTAGTTCAATCCACCTCGCAACTTGTCCTTCTGGGTTTTTAAACTGCAATAGCCATTTTAGTGCAGCATGGTCAGTTCATAAGTAAAATTTTCGTCCCAGAACATATGCTAAAATGTTGCAACGACTTTACCACAGCTAGCAATTCGCGTCTTGTGACACAGTAGTTCCTTTCCGGTTTTGACAACGACTTGCTGAAGTACGCTATCACGACCTCTTGGTCACCATTACGTTGAGACAACACACCGCCAAGTCCTATATCACTTGCGTCGGTGTCAACTATAAATTCTTTGCTTGCATCAGGGTATCCCAAAATAGGTGTTTTGCACAGACGGTCCTTGAGCTCTTGGAATGCGATATTACAACTTTCATCCCAGCAGAAATGTCGCTTCTCCTCGGTTAGCTTATAGAGGTTTGGCTATATCTGCAAAGTTCTTCACAAAACGTCGGTAATAGGAGCACAAACACAAAAATGCTCTAACCTGCGTCTTGTCTTTTGGAACCGGCCAATCCTTTACAGCTGCGATTTTCTCTGGATCCATGCGGATAACTTCTTCCGATACTACATACCCCAAAAAGTTGACTTGCCGTTTGAATAGTGAACATTTCTTCGGACTCAACTTGAGGTTGGCACTCTTAATCTTCATGAGCACGCGTTCCAAGTTTTGAAGGTGTTCCTTAAACGTACGGCCCACGATGATGATGTCATCCAAGTAGACCAGACAGGCATCGCCAATTAGCCCGGTAAGTACAAGTTCCATCAGCCTTTCAAACGTTGCTGGAGCATTGCACAACCCAAACGGCATTACTTTAAATTGCCACAGACCCTTTCCCGTCGAGAACGCAGTTTTCTCCTTGTCCTTAGGGTCAATTTCAACTTGCCAGTAGCCACTTTTTAGGTCCAGCGTGCTAAACCACTTTACTCCTGTAAGAATGTCCAGCGTGTCGTAAATTCTTGGCAAGGGATAGCTATCCTTCTTAGTAACGTCGTTCAGACGGCGATAGTCAACACAAAACCGCAAGCTGCCATCCTTCTTCTTTACCAGTACCACGGGTGAACACCATGGACTAGATGAAGGTTCAATAACACCATCCTTCACCATTCCCTTAATCATGGTTTCCACTTCCTTTTCACGTGCTACCGGCAATCGTCTTGGCCGCTGACGGATAGGCAACTCTTCACCTGTGTTTATTTTGTGTTGAACTAAACCAGTCTTTCCTATGTCAGCATCGTTTGATGAGAATACATCGGCGTACTCGAGTAACAACTTCTTCGCCTTGTCCAATTCGTTCGGGGACAGAACACTGCGACAGTCTTCCAAAAGTGTGGTCACTCTCGTTTCTGAATCCTTGCTGGGGGTCCCACTCGATATATATTGGCACTGACGTAACCAATCCGCTTCCTCACAAGTACCAACCAGTGTGCCTTTTTCTATAATCTGTTCCCGGTCGCAAAGGTTCAGCACACGTAATCCGGAGATGTCAGTGGTTCTGACCAAGGTTCGAGCTACTTTCCATGGAAGGTCATTGTTTACCCTTTCCACAAGTACACAACGGTGAGCTTGCCCAGCGTTTAGAGGAAGACTAACCGGAACAATCGTTTCCGATCTCGGCGGAAGAACAATCTTCTTGACACGCCTGTACACGTCTTGCTGTACACGTTCCCCGGTAACGCACCTTCCATAAAGAGTTCCTCCTGTCCACATTTTAAAACACCTTGCTTAACGTCGATCTCGCAACAATTATTCCTCATAAAGTCTAAGCCTAGGATGCAGTCGTCCATTATATCAGCCACGATGACATTACGCTATCCACGGACGGGTATACGCTGACCGGTGGCTGTTACCAAATTAATGCGTTCTAGGTTGTATGCGGAGTCCCCAAGGAACTGACTTATAAGTTGGGAACTAACAACGGTACGAGAGGCTCCAGTGTCTATGGTCAGTTTACACGGCATTCCGTTGACCTCGCCCTTGATGATTAGACTGTTCCCTTCATTGGTTTATGAGATCCAGATCCTTGGGGGCTCTTTTAACATCAGCCAGCACCCGCCCCAATATTATTTGTAAAAATAGTAAATTTGAAAATTATAGCAACGTCATGCACGAGCTGAAGCAATTAAATCGTGTTTCAAAAAAACTTTGAAAAATAGATAAATTCGAGTCCCGCGCCAGTAACTTTAAAACGGTTTTGGCTGTCCTCCGTCTACGAGGCCTTTGATTTAGAACAAATCATAAATCTACACTTGTGATGATGTGCATGTGAACACGTGTAATATCATCAAGACTGAATGTCGGTCATAGTGGCCAGTGTCAACGGAGACCAGCCATGTGCGCAGAACAGGATTTAAGTGCCCCAGTGTATGCGCAAGCACTCTCTATTCCCTCACTCTCATAATCCGATCGGACGGCAATCCGACACGATCGGAGAGAGATTAAGTGCAGAATCTACGGCTTTAAGTGTATTCCGAGGCACGGGGTGAGACACCGCCAAAATCTTGACTCCTGATTGCTACTGAGCATTTCTTAGCCTAATCCGGGATTTGAACCCGTGACCTCATTATTACAATTGCGTTTAAGAAATCACGTTAGCTGCTGTTTCTTGTTTGATTTTTTATTAAAAAAATAAACAATTGTATCATCATCACTAATATTTTAACTGCTCCTGGTAAGCTTAAAACGCTTGCGTTAGGAGTGGTTTACCACAGTAGTCGAAAGGTGGATTCGAACCCACGACCTTTTGAGTTCGCGGTCCACACCCTACCATTAGGCTACTGTCGCTTCAATAACAAGCAAGCAATCTACTGAAATAGTCTTTGTTCAGACTGGAAGTCGTGACCAAAATTCGGTCTGGAGGACATTATTGTTACTAGCGCCCTTTTTTTTTATGATCGTTAGTTAAAGCTTCATGTAATTCTCGCTATTCATCGATTTGAGAGTTTTTGTTCGAATGCGAGCCAATGTCTCCCTGCACTGATTGACGTTGAGCGATGCGACAGCATTCCGCATCGCGGTCATTAGCAGCTGCTTCATTTGTTAGCAGCCAGCTCGTTCATCGCTGTGCACTGTTACTGTGTACATTAATTGACGTTGAGCGATGCGACAGCATTCCGCATCGCGGTCATTAGCAGCTGCTTCATTTGTTAGCAGCCAGCTCGTTCATCGCTGTGCACTGTTACTGTGTACATTAATTGACGTTGAGCGATGCGACAGCATTCCGTATCGCGGTCATTAGCAGCTGCTTCATTTGTTAGCAGCCAGCTCGTTCATCGCTGTGCACTGTTACTGTGTACATTAATTGACGTTGAGCGATGCGACAGCATTCCGTATCGCGGTCATTAGCAGCTGCTTCATTTGTTAGCAGCCAGCTCGTTCATCGCTGTGCACTGTTACTGTGTACATTAATTGACGTTGAGCGATGCGACAGCATTCCGTATCGCGGTCATTAGCAGCTGCTTCATTTGTTAGCAGCCAGCTCGTTCATCGCTGTGCACTGTTACTGTGTACATTAATTGACGTTGAGCGATGCGACAGCATTCCGCATCGCGGTCATTAGCAGCTGCTTCATTTGTTAGCAGCCAGCTCGTTCATCGCTGTGCACTGTTACTGTGTACATTAATTGACGTTGAGCGATGCGACAGCATTCCGCATCGCGGTCATTAGCAGTTGCTTCATTTGTTAGCAGCCAGCTCGTTCATCGCTGTGCACTGTTACTGTGTACATTAATTGACGTTGAGCGATGCGACAGCATTCCGCATCGCGGTCATTAGCAGCTGCTTCATTTGTTAGCAGCCAGCTCGTTCATCGCTGTGCACTGTTACTGTGTACATTAATTGACGTTGAGCGATGCGACAGCATTCCGCATCGCGGTCATTAGCAGCTGCTTCATTTGTTAGCAGCCAGCTCGTTCATCGCTGTGCACTGTTACTGTGTACGAACATTAATCGCATGGGCACTTATCACGTGTTATAATTTTTAGAAACATAATGCTTTTGTAATTTTTATTTCTTGTTTAAGGGACTACAATAACTGAAAAGCCAACAGTTTGTGTTTTTTTAAAGTGCGCTCCTGACTGTTTTTGAACGCGCATTTGAAAGGACCCTTGAAAAAGAAAATAGATACGCTACCACCACGCTGTGGCCTTCAATTACTCAATAATACACACAAGTGGTCGATCATTTTGTTTTTTGTTAAAGCGGTCCATTTAATATTAATAAGAAGATGATACCGTGTTGAGCGATAAACTTGTAAGATACAAACGATATTCAAGTAAGAACTGAAGACGTTCAGTGCATTTTTGTAAACACATTGACGAAACTATCGGGCGAAACAACCGCATGGAACAATTTCGGTTTTATATACAAATTCATGAATTATATTTCTTAAACTAATATCTGATTTCATATTAACATGGTATGAAAATAAAACAATGCAAATTAGTCTCAACATGGACTTTAGAGTTGAAATGCTCCATATAAAACCTTATACATCTTTTCGCTTTGTGCACAGTCTTTATTCGGTAGAAGAAGTAACAAAAGTGTCAACTGCACCCGTAGCTCCCCCTTATTCATCTTAATTTTTCACGCCTCATGTATGAGTACAAAATAAAAACGCCTTCCACTTCCATTGCAGGTTTCATATAGAAGTACAAATGGAATAAGTAAGCAAAACAATATTTTAAATTATATTCATAAATATAATTATGGAATTGAGGTAACATGGCTGCTAGTTTGAATTCAAATAAATTAAACCTAAATACTTCTTACTGCTAATCTTGTCATCTATATTTTAAGAGTAAATTTTTAGTTTATATATTATTATGATATGATACAATGCATTAAATACACGCAATAAAGTTAATACACATTATGCGCCAGTACCTAAAATGCGGATTGATATCTGGTTAAACCACCCCATTATACAAAGTTCAAATTGTTGCCAAAATTAAAAAAACTCAAGAGATTTGGTGCAGGTATACAAAAATCAATTTAAACCGTAACGAGCTGTAAGTGGACGTGACAAAGATAAACTAGGAAACTACTGGTGTTGGGGTTCATAGGAAATAATTCACTGGGACATGAGTAGGTCACATTTCTTAACAGATTTATTTTTATTGTACCTCATTTAGTTCAAATACGAGAGCAAAGATAATGCAAACAGCATTATCTTTTGCTCTTCAACTGCTAACAGCACGTCAACATATCCGACAGTACACAAAGTATCTGTAACGGAATTAAAAAACAAATCGTTGTTTTGAATAAAACTAAATTTACGG
>CAJQZP010001367.1:7975000-8097230 GCA_907164705.1 Parnassius apollo | reverse complement strand
ACCGAGCCACGCCAGAGCCAAGACTGCTCCAACGGGGGCCGCTCCGTCCGTTTTATACAAGCGAAACAAGTCAGCTAAACGAGCGTCACTGCAGGTGCAATGCACAGGTGTGCGGTACATGTGTTGTTTACAAGAATACTGGCAGGCTACAGAGGTGTTACTGCACGTTGCAACGACGCAGGCGCCGTCACGGCCACACATGCGTGGGTCCTCGCACGCACTCCATCACAATCTTAGTTATCGGTAGACAGAAAAAATTCGTTCGATTATCCTGACTAAACTCATAAACTTTTACACATTCAGCAATACGTTCTGGTCTGGTCTATATTGAACCTTTAGGTGTTAACAATCAGCTCTGGTCCGGTTTACATCGACCCACCGGCTATTAGTAATTGGACCAGTTCCTTTGAACCCTGCAACACTTGCATCATTTTTGGTCCGGCAACATGCTCTTCAAAAACTCTCTTATTGTTTCTGCTAGTCCGGAATCACTATTCCCTGTAGCTATATCATTGGACCGGCATAAGTCCTGCAATTGATTTCTCTTTTTTTAGATACTGCTTATGCTAATCCGGAATCACTATTCCCTGTAGCCATATCAATGAACAGGCACAACCCCTGGAAATTCGAGCCTAGCGTATCAACGCGGTGTATAGGTGTTTGTTTAGGCACACACCTCGGCTTGAGCTTGGTACACGTCTGTGTTAACTTGTGTTAGCATAGGCAAGATGGCGTCGTTTTCTAACGACGAACTCGCTGATTTCCTGAGTCGAGCCTTCGCCGAAATTTGGGCAGCATTCCTTATGCTACGAAAGGACACACCGATCTGTCACGAGGAAAACCTTTCCATTACGGTTTCACCGGCTTCGTAGGAAAAAGCCACCGCCACCCATCGTCAGTCAGGACAAGACTAAGTTGAATAAGCTGTCCAATTAGTTAAACAACAAAAAACTATAATACACAAAGGTGCAAAACGCCGATCAGGGTATCCGTATGTTAGTTAACACAATCGAGGAATTCCGCAACGTGACAAGTCACCTGATCGCATAGGAAATTAGTTTCCATGCTCGCTACCAGATGAGCTTAATCTTCATGAGGTCGTTCGAGGACTCCCTAAGGAACTCGACACCATACACATCTTAAACGACCTTAAGGCCCAAAATCTCCCGGTTCGTGAAGTCAAGACCGCACCGACAAGAATCGTTTTCTTGACCTCTGCTTTGTCATCCAGGACACGTGTCCGGAAGGCAAGAAGATATTCAACGTGCGGCATATCTGCAACCTATTCGGGATTGTAGTAAAAAGCCACCCGTAATAGGGGCATCGTTGGCCAGTATCAGCGATGCCAACTCTTCGGCCACTCGTTACGCCAGGCCTAGGTGTCTCAAATGCCTAGGTGACCATGGCACAACCGACTGCATCCGCACACCCGAGACAGCAGAGCCTCCGATCTGCGTTAATTACTGCGAAGAGGGACACCCAGCGAACTATCGCGGGTGTTCCAAAGCGCCGCGACTCGAACAGCGCGGAGGTAAAAGCCGTCTCAGATGTGCGGATCAGCCCAGCGTGTCGCGGTCACCGGCTAACCGCCCCCAAACCTACATCTACTTCGTCGCCCTCTTCGAGGTGGTGGCCCTCTCCGCGCAAGATGGTAGTACTTCCGCGCCTTCCACGCCGAAAAGCAATGCGTGGGTAAAGCCTCCGGAATTAGTCGCCTCATGGCCATTGCCAACCCCCCTGGGCCCCCAAACCCAACCCTATCACACAAGGTTAATCTTCCTTCGACGCTGACTTCTCTCTAGTCAGTGGCTTCATCAACATCTAGTCATAATTTTAGAAAAATAGTGGTGTATCATTGTGGCACCTATATGTTATACGTTTCCTAAATGCCCCGAAAGGAAAAATATGTGGATCGAGGCTAATTGTCGAGGGGACCAATGGTTTTCCACCAAAAATAGTTTGCTATACTCAAGACACTTCACAGAAGACAATCTTCATATTATGAAAAACCGTAGAAGGCTGTTGGATTCCGCTATACCATCTCTATACTTGCCAGTTTTAGTATGGATTTTTACATTTTTTTTAAAGTGTAATACCAATGTAGATTACACAATAAGTAATAGCATTAAGTGGTTGATTGAAACGTGATATTCTAATATTTAGGCGAATATTACACGTCGAAATTAAACTATTTTAATGGATTTATAAATCATAAAACAAGTGAAAGTTATAATGTAATTATTGTTATTCTAGTGTTACATGAAATTCAGTAATATCTTATTATTATTATTGTTAAGTACATCTAAATTTGAAACACGTACCGTATGGTTTATTAATTAATAATACTACTTTGAGGTACAACACTTGGCAAAAATACTCTCACTACGGAGGGGACATACCAGGGCACACACAAGGGATTCACACCATTTTGTTAGTGAGATAAAAGACCTAGATCTCGCTGACAATGAAACTGTGGTCAGTTTTGTTATTCAGTCACTATTCACATGCCTACCTATTGAAGACTGCATCTCAATTGTAACTAGGAAGCTAGAAGATAACAACATGCCTGCAGAATATGCAGTATTACTCAAACACTGCTTCACATCTGGCTATCTATTGCGGAAGGAAGAGTTGTACAAGCAATTTGATAGTGTGGCGATGGGCTCACCTATATCTCCTATAGTCGCCGATATATTCATGAAGGACTTTGAGGAAAAAGCCCTTCTTACTGCTCCAGTAAATCCAAGATTCTACAAGCGGTACGTAGACGACACTTTCACAATTTTACCATCTGACAAAACAACAGCAGTTTTGGACCACCTTAACTCCATTAACTCTAAAATACAACTCATATAAATCAACAAAATCTACCCAAACCCAAGCATACCACTGCAAGACTTCAAGATACTGTAAGCTCGTTCTATGTAGATCGGACCAAAAATAAATATTCAAAAACTGAAGGTATCCGGGCTAACTATGACATTGAGACGTCAAACATCTCAGTACCCCCCCCCCGTGATCATAAATTAATTAAACGCGATAGAATCCGTATATATAGTTTTATTCAATGTGTAGTGTTCGTGTAAATTTGAGAAATCATTAGATTACATTTACAAATATATGTATTGTTTTATTAATACACATTGTTATATTTTCATTTTAATCAATTTCGAATAAAAATTGATCAATTTCAATGAATCAATCAATAAATCTTAAATTTATCAATCAACGTCCCAACCCTGTCTCATCACTACGGTTCGGACTTCGGAGCATTCTAAGTTCAACCTTGAATTATCCAGTCACAACGCATTTGACACGTCCCCCGCAACTCATGCATGCCGCGAAATTTGGTCAAATCGAAACAGCGGTATCTATTAGGGGGGTAATCTGAGTTGCCGAACCATTGACAGCTACGGCCGTGCCGCCAGAGGGTCTCACTCATTTTGTCTTAAAATATTTTCGCTAACTGTCCGTTGCGTTAAGCTGTCGTCACTATCTCTAAACAACTTCGCAATATAAAGAAATAATAATGAATAACTTCGAAATATGATACATCAGATATATATATATCTCTATGAAGCGTAGACAGAGAATCCTATGAAGAGTTTTGTGAACACAATACAAATCAGACTAGGCTGTATATTTCATCATCTTTGCTTACCTTAGTTGGCGAATCATAAAACAACAACAATCATAGATAAATAGATAGGTAGTCGTAGACAGAGAAACCTATAGACTAATGATCGGCGTGGCCTCGAGTGAGAAAGGACGATAACGAATTTTAGGTTATACAATAATCTTTATGACTTTTAAACACATTTAGATAAAACTTTTAATTATTCTAAGAACTGAACTGAACAAGATTCACCAATCTTAAGCTCATAAAACACTTTTTTCTCACTTAAACCAACTTGTAAACTCCTTAAATAGAGTTTGCTAAACAAAAAAACCGGCACGGAGAAAGGGACAAACAATCACACCGCTCTATCTCATTTCTATGCAAGACGTATGCATAAATATATCTTTTTCGTGTGCGAATCCGAAAGAAGGCGTCAATTTGTCTATAGGTTTCTCTGTCTACGTAGGTAGTACTAATATGATAGATAACCTATAGTTATATACACAGTAATCTATGGTTGATAACAATAACCTAACCTAACCTTAGCTACCTACCTAACCTATCTACAAAAGACTACAATATTATATATTTTCGTACTAACCTAAACTTTAATAGGTATTTTGTTATATAGGTTTAAATTTAAGAAAATAACATAGATATTGCGTTTCAATTTATCATACAGGAAGTTGCGAATCATTTATTTTAAGGAATTCAGGAAACATTCATTATTGTTACCCGTTACGATGTCACTAAAGAAAATTTTAAAACATAAACAGATTAAGAAAGAACTATCAAAAGAACTACAATTTATAAAAAAGAAGTATTTTCCTCATTGTCAATTCCAATACACGTAAAAGGTGAGTGGAAATATACTTGAAATGCTATTTCATTAGGTTGGAATTATTGGGTGCGTTTGGCAGAAAAAAGCGCTAGCAAGCGCTTGTAAACAAAATGGCGATCGTAAGCGGTAAGCGCTATCAAATCGTAAGTAGCTATTTTCCTCCAGGACACGAAGTTAGTTTTAACCAGAGAACCTAACCTAATTTAATATATGTTTGTAAAGTATTCATATTAAAAACTTACCAATCATGATTTTTTAATAACATGTATAATATGTTTATTCATGTCAATATATTACTTAAAACTAATATTGCACAAAACAACTTATTAACTCTACTTCAAAACAAACAAAAATAAACAAATTGGCTGATTGTGTCAGCGCTACTGAAGTAGCAATCGTGTCCTGGCCGAAAACTATTTCAGCGCTTGTAAGCGCTTTTTTCTGCCAAACGCACCCATTAACTCATATAAAGCTGTACAGAAACTTTCAGAAATGGTACAAAACATAGTATGTCTGTCATAAGTAGAATTAGATTGGGATGCACTTGTTCACCTGTATTTTTGGCAACACTTAAGATTTTCCTTGAGACAGCTTGAGTTTTCTCATATGGCCAGCAGTGAAGTACCATGTCTCACGTCTATGATTCTGGCAGTTCGCGGAATGACGGAAGGATAATGAAATGAAACATTAAACAATTTTTCCTTTTCAATGTATTCTCCCTTAACCCTAATACATTTATTAGATCTGTCAAATAACTTATTAACACCATCTAAAAAAAGATTAGTCTGGGGCATCAAAATAATCGAATTTGTGAACTTCACTTCATCATTGTTGTCAAATATTTTCCCATGCAGTTCTTTCTTAATTTTTGGAAACAAATAATAGTCTCTTCGGGCCAGGTCTGGACTGTAGGGTAGGTGACACAGTTGTTCAAAACCGCACCAGTGAATAGCAAAAAGGAGCCCGCCTTTTGTAAGCTCTCTTCACCTTTTTTCTATAATATCTTATTTTTATTAATCTAGTAAAGAAGCATAGTAATCTCTGGTTATGGAAACATCATATTCTTTACAATCAATCAAAAGGATACCTTCAGTATCCCAAAAGATCACCTTATCCTTAGAAGTATAAGACACCTTATACTTCTAATGAGGGGTGTACCCTTTTTATACCACCGCATCGACTCTTGCTTTGTGAACCCAAGTTTCATTGTCAGTTACACTTCAAGTCATAACTTCCTCCCTTTGCTCTCCATAGAGGTCCAAAAGCTCGTGACAACTTTCCACACGCTTCGTGTTTTTATGCACAGAAAGCAATCTCGGAACCCATCTTGGGGTAAACTATAGACGTCTGGTACTCGCGAACAGTGTTGGGAGAGGGAGGTGGGAGGGGAGGGGGTCATGGGAAGCACCCCTTCTGCAACGGTTTGGCACTGCGGGAAGTGCAACCCCTTCCCCTTGCACAGCAAATCACAGGCACCCATGCTCTTCGGCTTATTGATCGCCTTTGGCGACCAGACTTAGCTGCTATGGCTCACTTAGGTGCCTGCGATTTGCTACAGCGGGCGGGGGCTGCTCTCTCTCCGTGCCTGCGACTTTATAAAAACACTCGAGGGGTAGGGCAGACAAGACTAAGTGGAGTCAGGGTGTGCTAATGCAGGGTTTTAGAACCGATTTCACCAATCTTATCTATAAAGTCTGGTTGCCCTAAACTCTGCTATGATAGTATGTAAATGAAATAATGTAATGAATTGTTATAATTTTGTTATCTTAAAAACCTCTTGAATGCCCTCCACTGTGACTCAATTTGTATGTATGTAAGTCCCGTCTCCAGCCACAAATGGATTGTCTGGGTCCAAGTGACTAACTTCTTTAAGAGTGTATCTGTGTTAAAAAAACAAATTGACATATTTGTGTTTTGTTATATTATGCAGTTTTTTGTGAAATTTATTTTTTATTGTAATTAATTCAAAAGGCATTTCCGAAATCCAAAAATAGTGTAAATGGTTCGAGCTTAACCCTGACAATCCTACTAGATTGGAAACAAAATTAAAAAACCGGACATCTACTTCATAATACGAGAACAAATTGACATATTTGCGTTTCGTTATTACACCATTTTAATTTGTTTTTATCTTAATAGGTTCAAGCTTAACCCTAACAAGCCTCCTAGACTAAAAACATTATTAAAATCAAGTACAGGATGTCTATAGCCAACCCCCATCTTGCACAGACTTTGGTCATGCCAAGGTGTTGATGTAGGATGTTTAAAATGGTGGTTTCTGATACTCCAATTAATGCTGCAAACTGTTTTTTTCTTTAACCGAGCATCTTCCTGTACAAGTTTTCAACTTTTTAGACTATTTCTTCTTATATCTATTGGTCATCCAGGTCAAGGGTTGTCTTCAACGGAGTCCATTCCTTGTTTGAAAAGGGCGTGCCATTTGTAAACCATGGAGTCCCCGATAAACAGCTGACATCTCTTGAAAAATGGTTTGAGGTGGCCTACCTTGTTCGGTGTGAAAATTAATGACGCGCAATATTAAATTTTCTCCATAGTGGCTAGTTTCTTCCCGATTGACTTTTTTTACTCGTTGATAACTCAAAAGCGAATGACCCGATTAGGCTGATAATGGTACTAACAATGAGTCCCTCAACTAGCGCCTACGTGGATGAGTAAACTCACCCTCACCAACCCTGCCATTCTAGGCCTCCTCTCAATTCTGAGAGGGTTTTAGGGCAAGAAACTGTCCACTTTGCTGCCCCAATACTTGTTGGCGGACTTCACATATCTTTGAAATATTTAATTTTTATTTTTCAGACATGAAGGTTTACTCACGACCTTTTCCTTCACTGGATTTCTTTGGTGTCATCGGTGTCAAACTTATGTCGCTTGCATACTGTAAATTTTACTCTTGTTACATGCTTGTGTCTGAGGACTAAGTCATTTTGAAGTAGTTTTTTGATAATTATTTTTGTATTCATTTACAGATGACGATGCTGGTAATGACTTTGAAATGATAAATGGTGTGCAGCCTGAAATTGGAAAAGATTTTCCAAAACGTGCTACCAGTATTGTGGAATTGGAAGAAAAGTTGCAGAAAATTAAATCACAAAACAATTTTCATTTAAAGAGCAAATTAGCCAAAAAGAGTATTAATAGCAAACTGAATAAGAAACTTAAGAAAAAGGAAAGATCTAATAAAACCAAAGTTAAAGGTCCATTAGATTTTCAAAGCAATACTAAACAAGAGAAAATTGACAAAGTAAATGCAAATATTTCTAAACCAATCTTTAATAATGAAGGCAAATTAGTATTTTCCAAGTTTGATTTTGCTAATTTTGGTAAAAAAGGTGAGTTGTCTCCTATAAACTGATAATTCATTTCTATTAAATAAAAACTACCCCTTATTCTTTTCTTACACTTTTCACTGGAGACTCAGGATGAGATAAGAGTTTTCTCAGTTATGAAATCTGAAGCTATGGGTTGTAATGCAGGAAGACACCAAACTCATTTGCATGCAGCTTACCCTGTTATTGAACAAGACACAGCTGTCAAATGGTGGTATATTTGTTCCATAATGCTGAACCCATATTGTGAGGGTACCAACCCTGTGCTCACCCACCTGCATTGCATATTGAGTGTGGGCACAGTTTTGGAAAGTCAGTCTGTTATGTCCAATATTGGAATAGATCTAATAGTACCTTAATTGCAGCATTCAGGTCGTCTGCAGCAGCATGCATGTAGTTAATATTAGATTGCCAGAACGCACTTAGCACTGAGACCTAGTGTATTGAATTATTTTGTCTTGTCTATCTTTGCTTAGCCTACTGGTTAATTGGGAGAGAATACTTTTGGGCTTTAAATTCGCCATATGTACTATTTTAGCCATATATACTTACAATTTTAAATAAATAAATATGAATAAAAATCCCAGCTTCTAAAGCTATAGAAACAGAAACAGAAACTTTTTTTATTCAATGTAGATTATAACAATACTTATTGAAAGTCACTTTTTTATTTACCACTGGTTCGCAAAAAAAAACCTCTGTCCTGGGAAGAACCAGCAAGAAACCCAGCGGGACTATTTTTTTTCCAATAATAGCAATCATGTTTACAATTAACAACACAAGACAAATTAGAAATAGCTTAGTAGCGATCACCCTTCCCAGGGGTTATTATCATCCATAAATTCCTTAATATTATAATAACCCTTTTTATACAAACTTAGTTTAATAACATTTTTGAACTTTGTGTATGACAAATTTTGTATATTTTCGGGGATATTTTTTGTATTTTGGATTGGGTTGTAAAAGCGTATACATCGCCCCAAGAATGAATTAATGACTCGGTGGAGTCGAGTAACTGGTACTACTAGCTTGTGTCTGCTCCTAGTATTTACAGAATGAATATCACTTATTTTCGCAAAACTACTTTTATTTTTGTGTACGTACATTACATTTTCATAAATGTATTGAGAGGCCAGAGTTAATATATTGATTTCCTTAAATTTTTGTCTCAGTGACTCTTTTGGTTTTAAATTATATATTGCTCTAATGGCCCTCTTCTGCAAAATAAATATAATTTCAGTGTCAGTCGCGTGTCCCCATAGCAAAACACCATATGACATAATGCTATGGAAATAACTAAAGTAAACTATTCTAGCTGTTTCAACACTGGTAAGAGTTCAAATCTTTTTTACAGCATATGCTGCAGAACTAAGTCTGCTAGCTAGTTTTGATATATGGGGGAGCCATTGAAGCTTTGCGTCCAGTGTGATTCCAAGAAAAATGGTGGTATCAACAAGACTCAGTTCCTCCCCATTTAAAATTACATTAGTATTGACATGTTTAACATTAGGAGTGATGAATTTCATACATTTGGTTTTAGTTCTATACAAATGCAAATTATTAACATTAAACCAATTGACTAACTTAGCTATAACATTATTTACTTCGTCGTAATTTAATAACTGTCGTTTTAATTTGAAAATTAATGAAGTATCATCAGCAAATAATACTATATCATGGTTATCCCCTACTATGTAAGGTAAGTCATTAATATATACAAGAAACAGAATGGGGCCGAGAATTGAGCCCTGAGGCACGCCCATTTGTACAATCGACCCGGAAGATCTCACACTATTGATGACAACTTTTTGCGTTCTGTCACTTAAATATGAAATAATTAATTTAAGAGCATAGTTTCTTACACCGTAGTGTTGAAGTTTCCTGATTAATGTTTCATGGTGAATTCAATCGAAGGCTTTGGATAGGTCACAGAACACATCCAAAGCATCCTATGAATTCTCCCATGCATTAAATATATATTTAATCAGCTCAACACCAGCATCAGTTGTCGAGCGACCCCTCGTGAAACCAAATTGATTTTTATGAAGTAAATTATTTACATTAAAACATTTAACATTTGATCAAGAATAATTTTTTCAAAAATTTTATTAAGTGTTGGCAGTACAGAAATAGGTCTAAAATTAGCGGGGTCCAATGTTCTACCAGATTTAAATAAAGGTATTACTTTACTATGCTTCATTAAATCAGGAAACACACCAGATTCGATAATAGTATTAAAAATAATAGATAGTTGAGGTGCGATTATATCTATTATAGACAGATCGGCGGTTCTCTTAATATCAATAGTCTTAAAATATTTTATAATATCTTTTGATGACACTTTATAAAATGTAAAATTCTTTGTACACACATTTACATTTTGTTTAAGTAATGATTCGGCGACGGCAGGAGAATTCAGTGACTTAGTAGTTAAGATCGGAATATCGGTAAAATATTTCTCAAAAACCATTGCAACATCCTGATCTGATTTAGTTAATTTATTGTTAAAACTTAACTGGTAGTTTGCATTGCGAGAGTTGACCTTACCAGTTTCACTATTAATTATACTCCATGTCATTTTAATTTTATTAGAAGCAGTCTTTACTTTGTTGCTCAAGTACAATGACTTGGCTAAGGAGCACACTCTTTTAAATATTTTGGAATATTCTTTTACATATTCCCTAAATTCGACGCTCGGATTATATGACCTTTCATTGTAAAGTTCATATAACCCTTGTCTACTCTTATGGACTCCTACTGTCACCCATTCATTAAATGCCTTGCGATTGTTCAAGGAGAATGTTTTAGAAGTAAAAGTATTATTAAATTCATTGCAAATGAGCTTAAATAATGTTCCATACAAAAAATTTGGATTATTTTGGTATGAAAGTAATGGAAGTTTTAAAGTATTGAAGTTTCTATTATATGAAAACTATTTTTTTTTTTTTTAGTTTTTCGAATTATTTAGTTTTTTTTTAAATTGTAATTTTTGTCGCTTTTAAAAGACTAAATCATTCTGTAAATAGTTAAATTGAAAACTTTCTTCCCACCTTTGGTTAGATATACACATAATAAAAAAAATAAAATAATTGTTAAAATCAGTTCACAATTGACAAAGATGTCACATATCATAAATATAAAAAGCGAAAAAAAAAAAGAAGCATACAGTTGAATTGTCAATCTCATCCTTTTTCAAGCCAGCTGAAATGAGGTAATAACTTCTGTCTCCACTACACGGCTGAATTTTTTTATTTAATTTTGTACATTGACTTAATTTATTTTGCAAAGATGTTTAGATTTGAAGTGGAAGCCTAATCGACAATATTCTGAATTTCTTTTTTTAGTATGATGGGATGAGATCAGGTGAAGGTCTTAAGTCTCTATGTGGTACAAATATCATGTTACATAATTTACATGGTACATTTTTTACTACTGTATACATTGACAAAAATGCTGACAATCCACCTGATGGTAAAGGGCGTGTGTTGTATGCGTTTTCATTGAATGTTTATTTCAGTTAATGAAAATTTTATATTTGTAGATAAAGGAGCGAAAGTACATAAAGATCCTAAGAAAATATTGGAAGATATGAAGCAACAAGAGAACAAATTTCGGCAATTAGAAGAAAACGACAGTGTTGAAAAAGTTAAAGAAATAAAGGAAAAGATTGCATGGAAAAATATACTTCAGAAAGCAGAGGGACAAAAAGTCAAAGACGATCCGATTTTGTTAAAAAAATCAATCAAAAGAATGGTATAGTGATTGACCAACAATCTTATTTTTGTGGTAAAAATCATTCAGCAGTACAAAGACCTTTTCTTTTTCAGGAACAAAAGAAAAAAGTAAGTAAACAACAGTGGGAGAATAGAATCAAGAATGTTGAACAAAAGAAAGAAGAACGACAGAAGAAAAGAAAGGAAAATATTTCCAAAAAGAAAAAAGAGAAGAAAACGAAAATTGTAAAAACAGCTATGAAAAGAGGAAGGGTTGTTATATAGACGAACCTAACTTTTTAATTATAAAAAGTTGTCTGAATATTTTTCAGTACTAAGTATATCAAATAAAAAGGTTATTTAATGACGTGATTATATGTATAATATCTTCGATCAATTTGATCAAAGATATTAGGGATTAATATTTGGAATAAAGGTATAATTAAATTTCCGTTTTATATTTAAAAATTCCAATAACTTTTTTTCCTAAAAAAAACTATTTTTTTAGTCGAAGTGTTTACCCTCATTATCTAATCATTTCTGGCGATAGCGAGTTTAAGAATTTTTTTATATAAGGAGTTAACTGGAATTATTCTTTTTTACTATGCCAACAAATATGAACAGTAAGAAATTATTTTTTGTAACATTACATTATTATTACAAGGTGAACCGAGGTGTAACTATGGGGTAATTGTTACTAATGCAGTTCTCTTTTTTAACAGTTTTTTAAATGAAAGTATTGTTACGCGCTAAAATCGGCGCACTAGCGCCATCTAGTCTCGAACCGAAGAACTAAACTTCTTGAAGTTTAAAACTCGAACTCTCGGTACCTTGCGCGTGTTTACTTGAACATTCTGGATATTTTGCTAATTTATATAAGTAGGGGCTGCAAGATGCGAGGGCAGAGTTGAACTCGGCGACACAAGCGAAGCTTCGGAGCGGAATTAAGTGAATTAGTGTGTTTAATTATTAGTGTTTTTAGTTTTAATTTGTGTAAAGTAAATTAAAGTGTTAATTTAGGTAATTTTATCGGCAATTTTTATTGTCACGAACCTCAAGCTCGTAACAATTGGTGTCAGAAGTGGGATAAAATCATGCCGATTTTACCTAAGGAGGAAACGGAGGGTGTCCGTACCCGAAATCAACGCCAGCAGGAGACGGACCAAAGAAGATTTGGTGGTGCAACGCCGCGGACGTCGGAGGGCCAGCCGCCGGCTGCAGGCCCGTCAGTAGCTCCTACATCTGCAGCACCCGATTTAGGTGCTCTGATGGTGATGCTGCAGTAACAGGCTCGCCGACAGGAGGAACAGGCCCGTTGGTTGAAAGAGCAGCAGGAGGAACAGGCCCGCCGACAGGAAGAGCAGATGCTCCTCGTGAAGGACATTCACGCTAACTTCGGGAAAGAGATTAGGGAGGTGAAGGATAGGGTTGCTCAACATGACAACCGCCTGTCGGAAGCTGAAACCCAAATCAAGGAAGCTAAAACCCAAATCGACCAAGTAAACAATCGGGTTGATTACGTGATGGCTGACGTGAAGAAAACGCTGGACGACCTCAAACTGGGGGATGGAACTACAGCTCCCGTAGTAGCTACTACACCTTCGCTACGTGGGTTCAAGGTGCCACCATTCGACGGGACTTCTTCCTGGTCAGCCTACAAAATCCAGTTCGAGGCTGTTATGAAGGCGAACGGCTGGAATAAAAGTCAGGCCATGACTGCTCTCACACTAGGCCTGCGCGACCAGGCCTTAACAGTTCTGGAAGCTCTCGGTGAGGAAGTGACTTATGAGCAACTCCTTGAGGCATTGGAGGCGAGATATGGCGACGCTCACCTGGAACACGTCTTTCGTGCGCAGCTTAAAGATCGCGTGCAGCGCATCAACGAAAACCTGCAGCAGTGGGCTCTAGAGGTGGAGAAGCTGGTGCGAAAAGCATACCGGTCTGTACCTGCGCTCATTGAAGGGAACCTGGTGCAGACATTCATCGACGGCATCCGTGACCTGGAAGTCAGAGCTGCTGTGAGGCTCGGGCACCACGAGACGCTTAAGGACGCTTTGGCCCATGCACTGGAGGTAGAAGCCGTGTGGCAGGATCGTCGTTCCCATCGCGTCAGGGAGGTTGCAGCAGTTACAGTTCGCGACCGCAACAGAGGATACAGCCCTAGGTGCTATGGCTGTGGGGAAAAGGGCCATCTTCGATCCAGCTGCCCTAAGCGAACCCTAAAAAGGGAAAGTGAACGATATCAGGAGGGTAGTGCAGCTAACGGCACTGCCTGGCGGCGACAGGATCGTCGTTCACCTCACGCTAGGGAGGTTGCAGCAGTTACGGTTCGCGACCACAATAGAAGATACAGCCCTAGGTGCTATGGCTGTGGGGAAAGTGGCCATCTTCGGTCCAGCTGCCCGAAGCACACCCTAGGAAGGGAAGGTGAACGGTCTCAGAAAGGAAGTGCGGCTAACAGCACCGCCCAGCAGCAGCAGGAATACGACTTTACTATCAGACACTGCAGCGGGAAATCTCACGGCAACACAGATGCATTGTCAAGAAGACCTTGTCCTGAAGATGGCAACCATTGTAGTAGGCAAGGAAAGGAAGTGGTATCCGTGAGGATGCTCAGAACAGACCACCTCAGCAACGGGTGGAAGGACAGCCTACGACATGCACAGCAGGAAGATCCGGACATCAAGCCGATTCTGGGATGGATGAAGGCCCGTGCTACCAAGCCTAAGTGGAAGAACGTCTCAGCGATGAGTTCAGCCACGAAAAGCTATTGGGCCCAATGGGACAGCTTGCTGCTTCAGGATGGAGTCCTGTGCCGTAAATGGGACAATGGTCGAGGAGACAGCTGTCGTTTGCAAATGGTTGTCCCTAAAGCTAAAGTGCCGAATGTTCTACAGCTGTGCCATAATGGTCGTTCAAGAGTCCATCTGGGAGTTAAACGAACTCTACTGAAGGTCCGAGAACAGTTTTACTGGGTCCATTATCGTGACGATGTCGAGGATGGGTGTCGTACATGTACAAGTTGTGCGGCCGTGCGGGGACCTCAGACACGTAGTAGAGGAGCACCGAAATTGTACAATGTTGGTGCACCACGGGATAGAACAGCCCTTGACATTGCGGAGCCGTTACAGAAAGGCGCAAGAGGGACTCCTAAGATCGTCCATGTGGATCGCCTAGCGCGTTATTATGGGACCGATAATGCTTGGGACGAGCATGTCTTAGGAGGGGGCAGTGTTACGCGCTAAAATCGGCGCACTAGCGCCATCTAGTCTCGAACCGAAGAACTAAACTTCTTAAAGTTTAAAACTCGAACTCTCGGTACCTTGCGCGTGTTTACTTGAATATTCTGGATATTTTGCTAATTTATATAAGTAGGGGCTGCAAGATGCGAGGGCAGAGTTGAACTCGGCGACACAAGCGAAGCTTCGGAGTGGAATTAAGTGAATTAGTGTGTTTAATTATTAGTGTTTTTAGTTTTAATTTGTGTAAAGTAAATTAAAGTGTTAATTTAGGTAATTTTATCGGCAATTTTTGTTGTCACGAAGCTCAAGCTCGTAACAGTATCATCTACGAGTAAAGTCCAATCGCGGAGCAGGAAGAATTTCGTACAATGACCTCTTTGCCTACTGACAGTGGTCACAAACATTTTTGTGTTAAGTGTAGTTTTTATGAAATATTTGAAGGAAAAAAAAATATTTACTATCGTATTAAATAAATTATTGGTATTATATAAATTATTTATTTTGATTTTAGTATAAAAACAGCTGATTAAAACTATTTTTACGGATTATTTATTATCGCGTTTAATTTTAAATTATTTTTATTTCGGGTGCCTACCAACACCCATGGTCACGGGTAATGGTGGTTAATATAGCGCATAGCGCCATATTATAGCGCGCTATCTCTTCATAGCGCGTAGCGCGTGTTATGTAAGTAGTTGCCATGGTGCTATGACGCTTTGGCGCTATTCATATCAAGCGACAATTAGTTCTAGCAGCTTAGCTGTTGAGAGTAGACGTGTGACGCAAATTTAATCTAGCAGTACGCTATTCATCGCGCGCGAACTAATTTAGTGTTAGACGTTGTTTAGTTAGTGTATACTGTATATTTATAAGTGATCGAAGGACACAGTTGTCTGCTACAGTAGAAGCCTAACTAATGTTTTCAAATGTAAATAAAATAAAGATACAAAAGTGTATATAATAGTGTTAGTATAAGTAGTTGAACAATAGTATAAATAGTTGATTTTTGTATATATAATCAATAAATTTTTAAATACATCTTTAATTGATTTATAATTTATATTAAGTTTAAAACAACGTTTACATCAATTGTAATAAAAAAATGAATAATTTTATTTTGTTTTAAAAAGCACATGCCTTAAAAATATTTTTAGGATTATAGAAAGTCGTAAGCTTGAAAAGTATGAAAGAACGTTCATTGATTTTCCTTTAACACTTTATTTTATTTTAATCTAAAATGCGACTTATTACGAAACAATATTCTTATATAGCACGCGGTCTATCCAATGAACGACATGTAATGTAGCGTGCTCCAAGATATAGCGTGCTGCTAAATTTAACGCGCTTGCCGGCCTCCTACACACTTTTTTTATAAATAGCGCGCTATAACATAGCGTATTTAATAACGCGCTAGAAATTTCTAGTTTATAGACTGTAGCGTGCTATTGATTTATAGTCGTTTTGAACCGTAGACAGAGAAACCTATAGACAAATTGACGCCTTCTTTCGCATTCGCACACGAAAAAGATAGATTTATGCATACGTCTTGCATAGAAATGAGATAGAGCGGTGTGATTGTTTGTCCCTTTCACCGTGCCGGTTTTTTTGTTTAGCAAACTCTACAGTTTGCTAAACAACTTTGAAAGCGTAGCGATTTAAGGAGTTTACAAGTTGGTTTAAGTGAGAAAAAAGTGTTTTGTGAGCCTAAGATTGGTGAATCTTGTTCAGTTCAGTTCTTAGAACAATTAAATTTTTTATCTAAATGTGTTTAAAAGTCATAAAGATTATTGTATAACCTAAAAATTCGTTATCGTCCTTTCTCACTCGAGGCCACGCCGATCATTAGTCTATAGGTTTCTCTGTCTACGTTTTGAACAATTTTAGTCACGGGGGACTGAGGTGACTGACGTCCCAAAGTCAATGTTAAACCCATGAAGTTATAGATAAGGATGGAGACCACACTCCAAATACCTACTTGAAGCTTAACCTATGTATTACTATCTCGCTCTCTGTGGGCAGACCCTCTCTTTCTAAGTAGGTAACCTTTATTTTATTTTTCCCAGGATATCGCTACAAGTAGTTGCATTACATTAAGTGGTTTATTTTAAATATCTACATCTCTGTTTACTACTAAGATCTAGCCTATATAGATAATATATTTTTGTACAATTTTTGGGAATTGACTGGTTTTATGAAGAAAGGATTTCATTTCCGTGGACAGAACCGGTATTTAAAATATGAACACGCATTTCCGTTACAACCCATAATGCCGAGCCTATTTAGAAAATGTGGAAAATAAATATATCAGAGAATATTTTATAACTACCATTTCGATAATGTATTTTCTAGTTATTGTATCCAATCCTAAACGGTTCCAACGAAATATAAAATTAAAATTTATTATAACACCCCGGGTGTTCCATGAATTGGGCAAAATATACCTGATTTATTGTTCAGGCACACTAAATCTATTTTCGGACAATTATTTAAAAAAATATCACGAAGACTAAAAGAGCTTAGCGGAGCTCCTGCCTTAGACCATAGAGTAGAGTAATATATACAGAAATCGTAGACAGAGAAACCTATAGACTAATGATCGGCGTGGCCTCGAGTGAGAAAGGACGATAACGAATTTTTAGGTTATACAATAATCTTTATGACTTTTAAACACATTTAGATAAAAATTTTAATTGTTCTAAGAACTGAACTGAACAAGATTCACCAATCTTAAGCTCACAAAACACTTTTTTCTCACTTAAACCAACTTGTAAACTCCTTAAACCACTACGCTGTTAAAGTTTAGCATACTCTACAGTTTGCTAAACAAAAAAACCAGCACGGAGAAAGGGACAAACAATCACACCGCTCTATCTCATTTCTATGCAAGACGTATGCATAAATCTATCTTTTTCGTGTGCGAATGCGAAAAAAGACGTCAATTTGTCTATAGGTTTCTCTGTCTACGACAGAAATAGAGAGCCATCTCCTAGGATTTTTTGTCACCCAATATGAATAGTGTCGCCGTCTGGTATCATATCCCTTGAACTAATCTCAATGTCATGTTGACTATAGATAGCTGTATGTATTTATGTATATACAGCTATCTATACTATAGGCGGTTATATATTAATATTTTAAGGGATTATGGTTCAATTAAAGACGTATTATAGATTTCACCCAACTCAACCAAACTTATTGTAGCAACAACCGAAAATCACTTATAAACTATAATAAAACAACAACTTGCTCAGACGCCGGTAGCCATTATGAATTATGGTGTAGGCATGAGACCGATATATCAAAACGTAACTAGTAACGTTAAGTTATCAAATATCATATCATATCGATAAACCTAAGTACAAAACTGTTATCACATATCCAACCAAAACCATATACCTACCTAAAGAACGCACGAAAACGAAACCGAAACGCATAACGCAAACTGTGGAACGATATCCCAAAACTGAAAACGGCCCACTAACCGATGGCCTTCGTTGATATTCATCGCTTCTCGTTCTTGCAACGATAGTTTAAATAAGTATAGAAAGAGATGAAGCGAATATGGATATCGTTGCGATGTTTTGGTAGTTATCACACAACGGTGCACATTGCGAAATGTAATATATAGTTAAAGCAATAAGGTCGAATTTTAAATTGTTAAAATTGCCTAAATTTTAAGTTTGTGTAGTTGTGAGAGTTATCAAATTTCAAATGATCTTTAGCTCATTAGGCACAAGGCTTAGATTTGCAAAACGTAAAACGCAAATACTAGAACGATATGCCAACATAGCCCACGATCTAAACCGATGCGATGTCCTTCATTGATATTCATTGTTTCTTGTTCTTGCGACGGTATCATAAATTCCTATAGAAAAAGAGGATTTCTGTTTTGGTAATTTTAGTTTCACACGGTACGCAATGCACATCTGGATATATACCTAAAGCAAAAAGGTTGAATTTCAAATGGTTAAAATTGCCTAATTTTTAAGTTTGTGTAGTTGTGAGAGTTGTCAAATTTAAATGATTTTTAGGACAATAGACACAAGACTTGCATTTGTATGATCATATTATATTTGGTTTAGGCAACTTTATGTTTATGTTTTTTATATTTTGGATGGAAAGTTTAGAATTTGCTTTTTTATAGAAGGTAACAATTACGCATTTGGTCTTGGTGGCTCGTGCTCGTGCCGTTCGCTAAGATAATAACATCCATTAAGTTATTAATTTTTGACGTTGCATTTGTACATTTATTTGCAATATTTGTGTGTATTTTGTGCATTAGGTAGTTGTAATTCAGACAATTATGTGTAAAGTGTAAATATAATATAGCATAGTATAGTTTAAGTTGATTTAGACTTTTAATCATTTTTGAATATAGACTTTCAAAATGTCGTGTGTGTGAAATATGGTCCCACTTCGATAAAAGTACAATTCCGACCACTTCTTCCATCGGAGCCGAATCAGCGGCTAGTGCAAATCAGGTAAACCTGAGGTTAATACTGTTGAATTTTGAAATTGAATTGAGAATTCGAATTTAAAACTTTTCTGCTAGTTCTAAGCCTAGTTAAGCATGAAGGACAATCGCCAACTTAAATAATTGTTAATAAATAAACTAACTAAAATAATTTTCTATAAATGTATATAAATTATGTTCACTTCTTAAGAATACACTTTAATTATAGACATTGAAATCAGACTCTGATCCTACATCTCAATTTGGAAAAAAAAATGGGTAACAAAATTATAGAAATAAATAAGGATAGAATGAACGTAATTTTATCCACTACCCGATTATCATCCCATCCCGTGGGTGTCGTAAAAGGCGACATAGGGAAACAAATTAGGTGATGGGCAGTAATTTTTTTTTAAATTTATGCCATCTAGCATCTATCCTACATACCACCTTGAGAGTTAATCAATGTTTGTTCGACAAAATATCTTCACCTATACAACATAGTAGATGGCGCTATTACTGAAGTGCGCTCAGCTCAATTTTACTAAAATAAATACGTGTACCTTGGTAACCGTCTTAAATAAAATTAATATAAGATTAGTATTTGAACAAAAGACCGTTGTAATCTTGTAATTGTACTACTATATACTTTATGGTATGTAATGCTCTGCGTTTGCGACTTGAATGATCGACCGAATGCCCGGTACGTACGAAGTGTTTACACCCACCACTTTTCGTCATACAAAAAGGTTGCGGATCAGCATTTCAATCAAAGCCCTCCCGTAAAAAGTTTCACTTCAAATAAACTGTGGTTGCCAACCCGCTTGCCAAGCGTGGCAACCTATGATACAATCTATGAGGAGGCCTATGTGCTCAGCGGTGTACTTTAATAAGCTGTAACAGTGGCGGTACAATGACTTCATAGCATTGAATATACAAAAATTATATATTAACATACCTACATGTTAAAATATTACATCTAAGATAACAATAACATTAGAACCTCTGACTCTCTCTTCTAATCTAGAATAATCTATGTAATTCATAAAATACATGTTGCACTGGTAGTACAGTTTGCGGTTATGGTTCGGTTTCGGTTGTCGTTTGCACATTCAGTAGCAAACCATTACTATTGATATCGATATCTGAAAACGGTTTTCAATAACGATATGAAAACTAGATATCGGTAACGTAACCGTTGCAGATAAAAACTGAAAACGCCCATGCTTATTATGATGTTATGTTGCTACTTGCCAGTTCGAGAATAACCAGAATTGGTGTAGTCGCCATCTAGCGCACCTTTTAGAATTTAATGTTTGAAAGTTTATGCGGATATCGTACAAGATGGCACTAGTGTCTTTGCAAATTATTGAACCCCAACTTGAAGTATGGAAGTGTACCCCCCTGCTTCTTCTGACCTTACCCATCAGACATAGATTACTGACTATATACTAGATACCATCAGAGTCAGGCTGCTCTGAGCTGAAATGTGTATAATACTATATACCACACATCCTGTTCCTTTTAACAATTATCTACAATTCCTAGGAATTCTATATAATGACGGATTTCATAGATATTTAGTAACATAATTACTATAATAGGAACGGTAATATATAAAAAAAAACCTCAAAAAAATTTTTCCATATTAAAATCATTTATTGAAAATTGTTTATTATACATGACTAAATATCATTGCTCTGTGTAGTTTCTGTCTCTTACCATTACCACGTAAATCACTAAGTATATTTTCTGTATGACAATAAGTGAGCACGTATATGCATATTAAAAAATGAATTAGCTATTTTCTTAACTATCATAGTTTCATGCAAATCTTTACAATTAATTGAGTCCGTGATCGGGTGGCTAAACATTTCCTGCAACAGAGGAGTAAAATGTTGTGACACGACATTAATTAATTTGTTTTCAATGTTATTGGCTTTAAGTCAAATTAGCTCGTTGGAAAACTTGGTCACAATATTTTACAATTTTGTATGCTGCTACCGAAGGAAAATAAAGTTTGCCTCGGTTCACAAACGTCGTAAATGAATTAAATTTATTTACAATCATATGATATGAATGATCTGTTGACACATAGTTAAATGCTACTAACGCATTATTACAATGTTCACAAGAAATGCGGGTAAGAATTTGTTTTATAATGTAACCAGTTATATAATATGTTTTCTTGGTATGGACTAGCATTAATCTTTTCTAAATTTTGAAACATATTTTCAACGTCTTGTTGATATTCAGGTTTTTCGCGAGAATGAAACAAACTTTTCTGTTTATTAAAATCGAAGACGTGTGTTGTCTCAAAGCCATTTTCTATGCAGTAGGCATTGATGGTTTGTTGAATGGAATGTCTGAACAACATCTTTCTAATTATGTAGCGGAACTAGAGAGGGCTCGGGTTATCTTGTGCCCGACCGCGAGCCTTAATACAGAAAAAAGTTCCAAGTTGTCCTGCGAACATTTAAAAGTCACCAAATATTTAATTGGATTTTGCTCTAGTGTACACAAATCATTAACAAGTAACGATAAACTATTTATGTTCATTAAAACCCTAATAAAAACGTTTTTCTGGGATGATTTAAACCTTTACCATTTATTGTTAACGATTTTAAAAACATTCCAGTATCATTAAATATTGGTTCCCAATAACGTTTGTTTTTAACGATAATGGAGACTTTGAACCCTTTCCAAATGGTGACTTTGAATTCATGAGATCAAAAAGTCTATCTATCATGTGCAAAAACTCTGTAGTCGCTTCGCTGTTTAGAAAGTCAGGATGACCACTAATCCTCAAAAAAATTATTGCATCAGCAACAGATGAACTAAGGGTACGACTTTCCATTGACATCCACCGAATTGTGGGGGAGGGGGGGAGGTTTAATACCCCCCCCCTTAAAAGGAAAAGTTGCGGAGCCCCCCCCCCCTTTTCGAGTTTTTTCATTTTTAATTCTGAGAAAATTTTCCTCATTTTATGGATTAATATTAAGTGTAAAAAACCAGGAGGACACCTTGGGGGAGGGGGGTACCCCCCTACGGAAGGGGGAACCCCTTTCATCAGAATAAAAATAGGGGGACTGATTGACAGGGATTTCTGTGTCTATTTTGAGACTGCAATGTCTACGGCTCTTATAATAACACTCTAGGGGTAGGACAGACTCTTACCAAGTGGAGTCGAGGTCAATCAATTTGGTTCTTCGACATAAGTTAAACCTAACCTATTTTATTTATATACTTTTAAAATAAAAGAAATCAAATAAAATTCATAATTTATTAATCAATTTTATATACATATTGTATTGCTTTAATTAATTCTTCGAAAACATCTTTATGCGCTATTTTTATTTTTCTTCGCCAAGAATATTCAATTAGCCAGTCTGTAAAGTTTGCTTTATAACTTTCTCTACCAAACATCACTTTTAAATTTCGCCAGTGGCTTTCTATTCGTTGTGTGTGTGTCCCATCTGGTGCCACAAATTTATTTATAGGGTCGCTGTGATTAACTTTCTTATGTATATATCCATATTGAGGTAGGCAATCGTAGGCTCTCCAAAAATCGGTATAGATTTCAGTGCCTACCTCCACATGCTTTTGTATTAGTGGCACCAACATTTCCACAGATCTATCATTATCGGGACACACTTCTAATCTCAAATCATCTTTCCCATTTTCTATCATGCCCAGCACCCAATGGCCTTCAATGTGTCTCCCTCTGTTGTACTTTCGTTTTCCAAATTTTGATTCGTCTATTTGCACGATTTTGCCTGGACCACCAATCTTGCCGTTAACTTCTTCATGCTGCAATTCATAAACAATTACTGTCTCTCGGCAGTAAGAAAACTAGTCAGTTATTGTCCTTGTTGATGAAATTGTTTCTTTATCTTCACGGGCTGTTTCTATTTTAACTTGATGATAACTATATTTTTGGCTGAACATATACATCAGTAAAAATTGTAACTCGATAAACAGCCGCGCATTCTCGAACCATGTTCCCGCTGCCCGACTGACTGCCTTAGAGCGACAGTTACTCTTCCTGCATCGAAATATATCAAGCTGACCAGTCTTACTGCTGGAGCTTAACGCCATAGGTCTCCTATGATATGAGCACATTTTTTCTGTAGGAAGGAGCCTATGCTCTTCAGCAAATGCAATGCACTGAGCTGGGGTGTTGAGCCGGGTTATGATTTTATACATATTCCAGTGGCACCTAAAACAAGTAAAAATGTTCCTATTAGAAATCTAATTACTGCTTTACTCGTCAGCTTTTTCTGTGAAGTTTACATATGTGCTATATAAGAAACCACGGGTAAGGTTTACAATTCGGTCGCCTGAATTAGGGGGTGGGTGTGGTGTGGGGGGAGGGGGGAAGAGTTGTAGTCACTCCAGTCGACGGAACCCCGCGAAGCGCCGCTTCGCGGGGCTTCGCGGTTCTGCTTCTGAGTGGTTTACAAAAAAAACAACCACGAAGGGGATGACGGGGTCTATTCGCTCGCTCACTCGACCCCGTCATCTCCTTCTAACCTAACCTGTCCAAGTCGGGGTGCCCCACGTCCTAGGCTCGCTTCGCTCGCTATTGCACCCAATATAACACCAAAATATTAACTTTTATAACTACTTTAATTTATAAATATAATTTATGGCTGCCACTATTTGTAAGAAAGGATCTTTGCGATATTTAGCAGTATTCCGCCGCCACAAATATTCCACTATTCACCAAAATTATGAAACTCTGAAGCAACGGCATAACGAAAAGCTGTCAACAAAATGGCCGGCCTAGCGATTAATTTACACATTTTTAAATCGATTCAAATCGAAATTGGATGAATTGATTCACAAATTTTGCAGATTTTGCAAAATCGATCTTTTTTTGATTTGCGTTAAAAGTTTATATTTACAATATCAAAAGATACAACAAAGTACAGAATAACTTTGAATGGTTGAATTAAAAACTGTCATTCTTTACGAGTTAGGGTACATTCAACTAATTTTAAATCATTTTACAAATCTTACTAAAACAGAAAAAGATTCGATCTCGATTCTCTAGGGTGAAATATCGATTCTCTAGATCGTTTCTATATATCGATATTACATTGACAGATGAAACGTCAAAAACGTAATTAATTAGTCATTTACCAATATTTTTAAAAAATATTAAAAAATACTTCGACGCTGCTCCGGCACCAAAAATCGCGTGAGAGTGCTTCAGATAAACACCCTTGACCCCCCCACAGTGACAGAATCTTCAAATTCAGGCGACCGAATTGTAAACCCAACCCGAAACCACAGTGAACCAACCTTATTTCCTCGGCATAGTAGTGGACTCTTCGGCCAGACGAACCAGGAGCTCGAGGTTCCGCATCAGCCACGCTGCTCTCAGACGACGTTGGAGACGCAGGCGGCAGTACCGACACGGTACTGGGAACAGTGGCGCGGGAACTACCAGCTATTGGTTTCGATAGCACAGTCATGGGCACAAGTGGCTCACTAGAGTCCAACACTTGCACACACGGGGGGCCTGCAGAAGGGCTCGCGACAAGTGGCTCATCAGAGTCCAACACTTTTACTACACTCAATTCTACAGACGGTACTTCACAACACGGGGGGCCTGCAGAAGGGCTCGCGACTAGTGGCTCATTAGAGTCTAACACTTGCACTACACTGAATTCTTCAGACGGCACAGCAGAACACTAAACTTGGGGCTTCGGAGACGCCATGGTGGTAGTCAAACGTTGTTTTCAATGAGAGGAGTACGTAAACGATCTCAACTGCTAGGGACACAAACAATGACTGAGGATGACACTGACAACACAAAATAGCGTCAGTTTTACGTTTCGTTCCACAAGCCGGGAAAAGACCGTAAACACTGCACATTTTAATTTTAATAGCTCGTAATGAAAATAATTCTGTTATTTAAATATAAACTGTTAAATATATACGCATGCATGAAAACTATTAAAATCTTAGAGCATACATTACATGGAGGGAGCACTGTGTGAGCAGAAAGCGTGATCGGTGCTCTAAGGTTTAGGTAGAGTCTGTCTCTCTCGCACATGCTTCTGATTGGCTGGCGTGTTTTCCACCGTTGCATAGTGCGAGCGCATGCCCAATGAAACAGCCAATGACAGTGACTGTGCGAGAGAGACAGACTCTACCTAAACTCAGTCTCTCTCTCTCTACGCCGATCACGCTTTCTGCTCACACAGTGCTCCCTCCATGTAATGTATGCTCTAAGATTAAAATGGATACAAAATATAATTATTTACGTAAATTTATATAAAATGAAATGTTACCCAACATATGACAAGTTAACTGTACTTAAAACGGAACATTGAATAGCGTGATATATCTGTAATACGATATAATCTATGGTAGGAATTGACATAAATATTGCAAAAATTATTGATTTTCGATAATTTTTTTCTCAAAAACTACGCGTTTCCGCACGTTGCGTGTGTGCTTATATTAATGTCATCCTTCTGTAAAAAAAATATCAACCCCCAACTCGACGGACGTCAATGGAAAGCTTAGCCCCGGTATTTGACTTCATTTCAAAATCGGCCAAAACATTTCTAGCGAGTTTTAACATATGTGCAGCGTCAAGCAGACAATATATATTGCTCTTCCCGTTTGGATGTCGAAAGTACGGTCTTAAAATATTTTGTTCGAGAGAGCAGCCTAAATATTCATAAGCCTTTACATTGGATGATGCACCATCACAAGTCAAAGATCTTACGGTGACACCAATTTCGTCAAGCAGAATTATAGTGGTTTTTATTAATTCGGAAAGCAGTTCTCCAGACAAGTTATTTGCAATAAAAAAATATGCAATTGGACACTTAAAACGTACACCGTAAGACACTATTTGAAACACGAGGGCTTCGGAAGCTAATTTTTCTGGATCACTTACAGGAATTGGTCCTAAATCTACATACCCAACCACTTTGTCTAATTTTTGATCATATGCCAAATTTTGTTTTAATGCCATTCCATCAAATATTAAAGCAACATTTTTTAAACATATTTTTTCAGGTGTTTTAACTTGTTCTTTTAAATATTCCAGTACTTCAGAGAGGAAACCAACATAACAGTTAAATAAAGATAAAGATCTTCGTAGTTTCTACATGAGGTAAAGTTATATATTTTCTTAAGAACTCGTAAGCCTTAGGTGAATAGAAATTCAAAGTTAAAGCAAAAGCTTTCACTTCTTCACTATATGGAACACCATGTGGATTACTCTGTGGCTTTTTGAAATCCTTACAGACATCAGAAAAGCGCCCTTGAATAATATTTTCAATTTATGAGTGACCCCTATACTTTTTAATAGTTGCAATTAAAGAAGACATATCCTGAATTTTTTTAGTTTGGCGCGCCACTTTTTGCTTAAGAATCTTAGTTTTCTTCTCAAGTATTTCTTCTTTACTAATTTTATTTTCACTTGTACGCCCCTATCTATCTTCGCGGGATCGTCGTCTTCACTGCTGACCTAAGAAAATAAG
This sequence comes from Parnassius apollo, assembly GCA_907164705.1. NCBI lineage: Eukaryota > Metazoa > Arthropoda > Insecta > Lepidoptera > Papilionidae > Parnassius > Parnassius apollo. Next base: position 8,070,507 of record CAJQZP010001367.1, on the reverse strand, counting down.
AAAACGCATTACTATTTAGCATCGTATTTCTCCGCTCATAAGGCTCGTAGCGTGATGTTAGATAATCTTCCTGATGAATTGGTTTTAAAAAAGCAAAAAAATATTTTCAAATCTAACTGGTATAGTTCCGGAGATTAGAGAACTCAAATAAACAAAAAAGAATCAAATAACTCTTCTACATCATAATGTCAGTACAAATTTACATCACGTAATAGGTTATTAGACCATTAGTAGACAGATATACTCCGGATACTCCGGAGCGCGCCTTCATGAGCACGCGTAAATGAAGCATCAAACAAGAAGCTTCATGCTTAGTGTCGTAGTGACGGTTACCATACTGCGATTGGCACTAAAGCTATGACTTTAAATATGTATGTGTTTTAAGGTATATAATATATTATGTAATGTAATATTAAAGTCATAATAAATACAAATAAAAGGTATGTATTTAGTAATAAAGGAAAAGGAAACTTACAGGTAACTTGTTAAGATTGCATAAATTTTTAAGAATTTTTCGACATTGTTTTTTACTAGTTTGGTCTTCAATATTACAGGCAGTACGTTTCACTCCTGTTTCCTTAAGTGCAGAACTACTTTCATAAATGTCAGAACTAGTGCTTGGTACAGCCAGAGCAGCTATTTGCACAATAGACTCTTCATGTAATATACTAACATATTTTACAAAATATTGCTTTATATCATACATTTAAACTACTACATTTCTAAATATATAATATATTACGAAAAATCAGATAATTAAATTATATTACATTTTTACCTTGCCTGGTGATACAGTTTCTTGATTTATTATAACTGTAGGAACTGCTGTTGGTTTTAAGCGCCTTGTTGTTGAATCATAATCTGATTCTTGAAAATGCAAATTGCAAATCCTTGCACTTTCGTAATACTTCATTTTCAATGATACAATGGATAACCACAAATTTCTCCGAGTACTGTTTTTAGGAAATCTAAAAAAATATTCGTAATTATTGTAAACGTTACTAAAGTATCAGAATAATAAGAAACAAAAACTAAATAAAAACTAAATTGTCTGTCTAAAAAAACTAAATAAAAAGAATATATTATTATGTTACTAATTAATATTTTAATATTATGAAATCTATGAAATCCATCATTATATAGAATACATGGGAATTGTATGTAATTCCTAAATTTCATGCATTTCCGGTAACATAATAAGAAACATGTACATATAATTAATTAAGGACACGGAAAGTCTCAGATACATCCTTAATATGGTCACACTACTTCAGTGCGATCAATTCAAAGCGTTCCCACTGTACATAAGGCCACAGCCATATGCCTAGCTAACGTCAGTTCAGTGTTCAATGTGCGCCGACAGAGTTAAGCCGCGACAAAAAATGGATAAATTCGTAGTGAAAGAATGCTACTCAAGGTCACAAAAACGTAATAAACCAAGCGGAATCACTTTCAACACATAATTTTTAGTTTTGTGCCAAACTGAGTGTCAAATAACTTGGTAAACAATATTTTTCTAAATCTATACTGCGCTATTACAAGGTTATGTCAGCGGTTTATATTTGTAGTGCTGTGCTAACAATAACAGGCAATAACAGTATCGTAATCTGTTCTTATACAGTTATACTCGATAAAATAATACGTTTTGTTTTTCTTTTTAAGAATTTGAAAATAATGGACTATAAGATAACTTTTATTAAATATAAAAATAAAACTACGACCAAACCGAACTCGCGAAAGAAAGTAGTATTTTTATATTTAGGTTGAAAATGGTAACCCCAAATGGCGTTATGGGCCGCCATTTTGTGACGCTAAAACAGTCGTCTGTTGTCGTTTCGTGCGCATAGACCACGTTCTTCAAGTGTTTTCGATCTGTTTTTATTTGATTACCCGGCTTTCGTTTAATGGACGGTTTCTGCTTTTCAAACTGACATCGGCGCTAAATCGGACTTCGATTGTGTTTTGTATTGCGTTCTTTTTACTTTTGGTGCATAATAATGCCTAAACGTGGACAAACATTGAAAAGTGGAGCCCGTGAGTTAATCATCAAGCCGCAAGATTACTTTGAGCGGGAGCGGCAAAATGGCGGACCCCTGTTACCTGTCGAACAAGTACAAGAACGCGTCTCTCAGGCGCTTGGAGTTAGCAAACGAACGATAACAAATATTAATAAAGAAAAGTTCGGCTCTACTGGCACGGAAGATAATATTTTACGTACTCCGAAGAAGAAACGTAGAACTAAACCCGTGACAGATATTGACACCTTTGACGCCGATGCAATCAGAAATAATATATATGGTTACTATTCCAGAAATGAATATCTCAACAGGAAGAAGCTTTTGGCATCGTTAAGAGAAACTGGACTGTTTAGCGGGTGTAAAACTGCTTTAACCAAAATCTTAAAAGATATTGGTTTTTCGTTTCGTAGCTAATAAAAAAGAAGAAATGGTGGCTTGGTTACAAGCAAACAAAAGCACACAAGCACAAGGCATTGACGCAAATATGCAGATACTAAAACCAGAGCTAATTAACCATTTCACTGTCCCATGAGTCATATATGAACATTTTGATTGTTTAACTATTGTGTTTATTTCGCGGACAGGGAAGTTGTTAAATTAGTTAAAGAAAATAAAGCGGCAAATGTGCGATACGAAATCGATGAACTGGCTCTGGAGTACGGTCATCGCGTTCTAAGAATTTCACCGTATCATTGCCAATATAACGCGATTGAGCTAATCTGGGCTCAAATAAAAGGTAACGCCGCTCGCCACAATACTTCCCCGCCATTCAGCACGAAAAAATGATGACCCTATTAAAAGAAACCTGCGGGGAAGTCACAAGAGATGACTTGAGGCTTTAGGGCAAAGGTTGTTGAGGAGACTAAAAACCTGATTGTGGAACATTTTGACCAAGATATCAGGATTGATTCTGTTATTGATAATAATATAATTATACATGTAGGCGAAGATGATGATAAAGACACCACCTCCTCAAGCGAATCGGAGTCTGATTAATATTCTGTACGCACATTCAATTCAATGTACTTTATTGCATAGAAATACAGATTGTAACTTTGTAACAAAGAATACATAAAACAATTTTATTATACTAATATTACCTTTTTTTGGTTTCCAATAAAATTACTAAAATATAAATTTTAAATGATTCCGTCAATTTAAAACGAAAATAATCTTAAAAATAACGCGGCGGTTCATTTTGGAGGAACGGTAACGAACTCAGTGTTATGTTGTGCTCATCACTAGTCGTGACTAACTGATAGGTGTCAGGAACGCATTCTCTGAACGGCAGAACTATATAACTCAATGAGTGCGATTTCTTTTAAACAAAAACAATAAAATTGTTCAAAGTCAATTAAAATCAATGTAAAACTATTTGATTTTGATAAAGTTATGATTTACTAATATGTTTAAAACACTGGTAAAACATTTCAGCAAAAAATTAAGTGAAAATACAAAGAAGTATGTTTACAAGTATTCAATGCCAGAAGTCACTATTTAAATAATAATAATATCGTCAATAATTATCGCCCAATAACATTGATATCTATTATGTCCAAAATTTATGAAAAGTGCATGTACAAAAGAATAATCGAATTCTGCAACAAATTTAATATTATAATTAACGAACAATACGGATTTCAAAAAGACAAATCTACTACGTTGGCCGTTTTTTCTCTCCTAAAAATAATCCTATCAAATTTAAATAATAATCACTTAACTACAGGGCTTTTCTTTGACCTGTCTAAAGCTTTCGACTTAGTTTCACACGACCTCCTGCTACAAAAACTTGAAAAGCTTGGGATTAGAGGGCCCACTCTTCAATGGATATCTTCATACCTCAGTAACAGACAGCAATGTGTTACAATTATGAAAATAGATGAAAATAAGGATTTCATACCGTACTCGTCTGAATATAGACTCAATAGGTATGGCGTTCCACAAGGAAGTGTGCTTGGTCCTATTTTATTTATATTATATATAAATGACATTGTTAATATAACAAATCATAAATGCATATTATTCGCGGATGATATTTCAATAATTGTGACTTCTAATAAAAAAGATAATACTATTAATGACCATGAGACTGACATAAATAACACTATAGATAAATTAATTGAATGGCTTAACATAAACAATTTAAAAATAAATCTTGACAAATCTGTATATATACAATTCAATAAATGTAATAATAAAAAATATAATATTAATCTCAACATACCAAAAATAAAAGCAGTAACAAATACAAAATTTCTAGGAATAAATATAGATGAAAATTTTAACTGGAAATTGCAAGTAAACGATGTATCTACGAGATTAAATAAATTTGCATACGCCTTTAAACATTTAAAAAACGTTACCAACATAAAAACGGCTGTTCTGTCCTACCATGCATACGTCGAGTCAATACTGCGCAATGGACTTGTAATCTGGGGTAATAGCACGGATCAAAATAGAGCATTTCGCGCACAAAAACAATGTATTCGAGCAATATGTGGGCTTAAACCAACTGAATCATGTCAACTGGTGTTTAAAAAACTTGACTTATTACCCCTACCATGTCTTTATATTTATGAAATATGCATGTTTGTATGGAAGCATAAATATTTATTTAACACGGCGGATAATGTAAACCCTCGGATGCGGCGAAACCCATACAAACTCATATTAAGTGACAATCCTAGAATAAGTAAATATAATAAAAGCTGTTTATCTATGTGTGTACGTTTATATAACAAGTTACCAAATAATATTAAAATGTTAAATACTAGATTATTTAAATCAAAATTACTGGAATACCTAGTTAAGAATAATTTTTATAGCATTATGGACTATATTAATCATAAGTCTTAATGCACGATAAAAATCTTTTGCATGCTATGTTCTCTCTAGCAAAACATGTTGTTCGAATGTATATTTGTAAAATCTTTTTCATACCATGTTTTAAGCAAATAAATATATTATTATTATTATTAAATACTTACGCATGAAATCTTATATAACCTCCTGGACACCAACTACTGCCGCAACGACGCACTACACAAGTTTGCACCATTTCTTGAATTATAACAATAATTAATTTTAAATATCTCAAACAATGCTGTGAACTGCTAAGTAAACATCCGCCATATTTGTCGAATTTATGTTGACATATAGGGCTAATGTTGCCACATTACCGGACCCTTAGGAAATGGGATTGTAATTTACTGATTCGTTAACCCAAAATGCGTACGAGACCTTCAATTTTGGAATTTTTAGTGTAACTAATCGTAGTTCAACTATTTATATATTGGTACATTATTTTATAGAGCTTAACTTCTGATTTGGTTAGTGTGGAAACTATTTCTAAGAATTTACCAGGAGATTTAAATAAAAACATAGCAATACTGTATTCCACACTAAAAAGAGAAGTCAGACCACAGAGAGTGAGATAAAGATACGTAGGTATTTGATAGACGTGGGCGTTATTTCACGTCACTAGATACAGTAATTGGCTACGCGGCATGTAATCGAATCACTAGTTTCGTGTCATGTTACAAGTAGTGATTTTTGTAAATGCGTGATTATGATTACTGTTAACCATGCTTATTGCGAGAGTCGACTGTCGGTCGGTCGAGCGCAAAGCGCACATGTGGCATACAACAATAAACAAAACATCGTAAGTAACAGTGTTATTGTACGTTTAATTTTCATACGTAAGACTCTGTAAATAATTTCAATGGTTTGCGATTCCGGGAAGGGAGTCACATTGAATTTAACTAAAATAATTTTTAAAACATTTTTGACGGAGTCATAAATGTTTTAAAAATTATTTTGTCAGTTTATTCATAAAATTAAAATAAAACTAAAAAATGTGTATAAAAAACTTAAAAATTTAAATGTTTATAATATTATAAAACATAAAACCTGTGTGTAAATAGCCAAACAAACAAACAAATTAATTGTACAGTGTAAATAAAAGTCCAAAAACAAATGACAGTGAAAACGTTGAAAAAGTGTAAATAAACTGTAAATATCAATAATCATTGTATATACAATCAAATTGACTTGTAAATATGCCTGCTTTAATAATTTTATGAAAATATTAGTGTCATAGTAAACGCAAATCAATCAAAAAAAAAATACATTTAATGCAGTCTGTCCTAAACCTGAATAAAGTATGAAGGGAAGTAAATTAATTGATTTAACAGTATACAGTTACTGTATAGCTACAAACACAGATTGTGATTAAATTTATTTTCGTTTCGTGTGTAACTGTATAGTTGGTGGTGATATTTATGCAAACAATCACAGTAGCCGAATAAAAATAGCCAGTTACAAAAACCACTAGTTTTGAAACAGGTAACGCCCATCAAGTCGCTGGTTTCGTTACGTTTCTTGAAAATGACGTAACGACCCACGTCTAGTATTTGACTCAAGCTGTTGTTCCAAGTGTGGCCTCCATCTTTATCTATAACTTCATGGTTAAACCCGGAGTACCTTCAGCTTTTTAATTATTGTTTATGGTCCGATCTACGCAGAATGAACTTACTGTGTCTTGCAGAGGTATGCTTGGGTTTAGTTTTAATTTTGTTATTTACAGAGTCCCAAGCAGGTGGTAGTACCCATCCTCCTTTATTTTAATCAAGGTGTAGTGTTCGCGTAAATATAAGAAATCATTATAAAAACAGTTATAAAAATTGAATTCCAACTGATCAGTCCAAACTAGAACTGTTGATATTTTTTAAAATATCGAATTTTCGATAAATCGATTATTATAAATATATCAATATCGGAGTTTTATATATAAGTTTATTAATAGATATATCGAAAATCCGATATTTTAAAAAATATCAACAGTCGTAGTTTAAGCTGATCCGTTGGAATGATCAGTTGAACTGACTGTGTGTGTCGTCCATTACAATTACTAATTTGGCAGAAATAAAAAAATGAAAATTCAAAAATCAGAATCCGATTTCTCTGTATCGGAGTTAATGCTTTCCGATGACGTTCCGCCTGTCATATTTATTACAAACATTAAGGTTAGAGAACAGGAGAACGATCACTACGTACTAAAGCATAGCCCGCCTCTCCTTGAAAATTGTAGAATACATAGCGGCGCTGACGTCGGTGAGTAGTGACTGTGAAGTTAGCTGTTTATGAGTACAAGTAGGTGAAGTTGGTTGAATATTGTACAAATTTTCATTTCATTTTTTCGTAGAAAATTTTCATGCTCAGTAATTTTGTCATTTTTGACAAAAAGAAACATTAAAAAATGGAGAAATATTTTATTGTACGTGAATGTGCAAGTGCTTGAGCATCTGATAGGAAAAATAGACTGAAAATGATTTTTCTTGACTGCACTTAGTGATCGCAGCGCCTCACTGATGGTGTCCATATTTCTGGGACACTATTTTCTACAGCGATCGTTCTCCTGTTCTCTAACCTTCATGATTACAAAAGACTCAACAGTTTTGTCTACATTAAACTTAACAAAACCTTAACAATTAAAACAAGATAAGAACAAGCTAAGAATAGATAACAGAGATAACTGTGTCCCAAAACTTAGCGATCACTAACGCATCTCAAGATGGAATGTCGCTTGTTTGTTATTTAAAAATTATTAATTATGTCAAGCAAACCATGCATGTGCCTCAAGGCCAACCAAATACCACATGCAAACGAACCTTACAGTCTCAGGTAAAAGGTTTACAATCCCTGAGAACGGCGGTCATTGCATCTGTGCGAGCGAGACGCATTATATTTACGCGGGAGTGACAGAGACAGGTAATAACAGGTCATAGTACGAAATTCTTCCTTCTTCGCGTCCGGACTATAGATATAGGTTCAACAAAAGTTTAGTAAATTAGAACGTGTATTAAGAGCGCATATTCAAATATGTCCAAATCGAAATCCATGCGATCGCTTTGATACGGCGTAATATTGACGCACACTACAATGTTATCTCTGTGTGCGTGTCAGGGCGAGCGCGAGGCTGGTTAGTTGCTTTTAGTTGCATGAATTACTTTGATAGTATTGGAACTAAAAGAATAAAAAAATAATTTCCACATAATGGCTTATATAGTGTATAGAAATCGGAGGCTAATATGTGGAAATTGTTTTATTCTTTTAGTAAATTGAAGTCGGCTTTACATTTTTACCCTATAAGTATACAGTGTGTAAGTGTCAACACCGTTGTCAATGAAACCATAGGTAGTTGGCTTTAATATAAAAATATTTATCTAATACAATAAAAAAGTTTCTGTCCGACACCGTCCGTAAATTCATGGATACCCTATGCGCTCGAGTGACGTAATCACTGTAAAGATCACCGCCCGCCTTAGCTACCTACACAACATTTCAATAAAAACACAATGGTACACATAACCTATGATGTAACTTTTCCTTCATACTTTCACACTGGCATAGGACATTTAAAAATTCCTACCCTTTGTGTTGCGTGACGAGTAAAATTAATGTAAGTTAGATTTAACAATAAAGAAAATCAAACATTAATAATAGTAAATCATTAGGTAGGATTTTTGGCGTATTTAAAAGGTTAATCATAATGTTATGCACACACGGCTACACATTAAGTTATGCAAAACCAATGGGTAGCTCGCCGTCCAATCAAGGAACTGGGGTCCCGGGACTCTCTTAGCAGGATACCGCGGCCCTGGAATGCAAAGAGCATTTGAAGCATAAGCTGACCTTTCATTGTACGGAAAGATCATACAAAGCGAGGCCAAGACATACTGGTTTTGTATAGCTTGATGTGTATCCTGATTGATTGATTATTTACACTTATCTATTAAATAAAATCCTCGTAAATAAATCCCATTTTGATCAGCTTTTACATTAATTGTAAAAGCTAGAAGCACAACAGTGTAATTTCTCTAAACTCACTAAGAATTCGCCTTTTGAGTTCGGACGTATTACGGAACTTAGTTGCATACACTCAGCGCTTCACTCCTCCCCAAAGATAAAAGTCCAGCGGGGTAAGGTCGGGCGAACGCGCTGGCCACGCCACTAGCCCTCCACGTCCTATCCATCGCCCAGGAAACTTCTCAACCAGCATAGCCCTGATTTGCAACTGAAAATGTGCAGGGGCACCGTCATGTTGGTAGTAGAGGTTATTCAGTGAACGAAGAGGCACATTTCCACTGCACGTTTTGTGTAGAACATAATTACAAACTAAAAAACACTTGTACAAAAGCTACAACTAGGTACCTAAAATACAAATAAGCGACGTAGAATGTCGGCACGGCGCGCGGCGCGGTTGTAAATCAAACTTACACGTGCATTCGCTACCGACGCAGCGACAGACTGACACACTGACAATGAAATTGGCCTTGACCGCGAACCGCTGCCGCTACGATATGTTGAGTTTTTTTGTTGTGAATTCTGTATATCCCTACTTGCCTAGGGTGAAATAATTGTAAGGAAAAATTGAGATTTGACTAAAAAAAAATGTTGTTATTTTTCATTGAATTTACGTTCTATAAGTGAAACCAAACCACTGGTTTCAAGGATAACGGTGTTTACACTAACACTCTGTATTATAATATATGTTCTAATTGAAAAATATGTATTATATAAAATATACATTATTTGATAAACTTTTATTCTGTTTCTTATGTAAACATAATTCATCAAACTAACAATTTCATTAGTGTCGGCGGGGATCGAACCCGGATTGCTCGCGTTTACGGCGAGCACTTCGCCCTTGAGCTACTCAACTCAAGCACGGCTCATATCTTTTTTATGTGCTTAATCATAACGTTATCTCCACACTAGGAATTATTCCTAAGTACATCGTGGGGGCAGTTTAAATACATTAATTTCACAAGAACAAACATCCAGAACCGGAACAATTATTTGTAGATTATACAAATTTTTGTTCCGTGTGGGATTCGAACCTACGGCGCCCAGCGCTACAACTCATTACCAAATCACTCCGCCACGAAGCCAAAGGTGAAAGCCAATGGTTTTGTATTTTTACTATATCCGAATTGCTTGCGTTTATTACCCATTTCTAAAAAAACTATCTCAGACTATTGTAGTCTTTAAGCGACTTCTTAAAGAGCATTATTTGTCTCAATCGTTCGAAAATCATTAGGATAAATTATGTGATTATGTAGTTTTGTATTTATTTGTTTATGTTATTGTTAGTGGTATATATTTGATGATATATGTATTTATATATGTGTATATATATGTGTATGTGTGTATATGTATGTATATATATGTATGGATATAAAAACATAACATAACATAAACACTCACGCCTGTCACCCAGAGGGGTAGGCAGAGACTACAGACTTCCATTTAGCACGATCCTGACATACCTTTCTCGCCTCTTCCACATCCATATACCTACGCATACATGCTCGTCGGTTAAGGGTACTCTTAATTTGGCCCATTTTTAGTATATCGCCAATTTGGTCGACAAACTTCCGCCTAGGACGTCCCTTTCCGACTCTTCCATTCACTTCTGCAACATATATTTTCTTTGTCAGTCTTTCCGCATTCATTCTTTCTACATGACCAAACCACCGAAGCATTCCTTTCTTAGTCCTGGTCACCGCATCATCTTGCAAACCACACTCTTCTTTTATCACACAGTTTCTCACCCTGTCACTCAGATTCAGCCCTAACATACTCCTTAGCGACCGCATTTCTACTGCATTTATTCTACTCTCGTGCTTCTTCTGCCACACCCAACTTTCACTACCATACGTTAAAGTAGGGACTAATACAGCACTGTGAATTGCCATACGTGCCTTTTTTGACACATTCTGACTTTTCACAATAGAGTGTAGAGCCCCATTTACTTTATTTCCTGCATTCACTCGTCGTTCAATATCCTTATCATATCTCCCATCCCTGCTGAATACACATCCCAAATATACGAACTCATCCACTTGCTCAATTAACTCTCCTTCTATTCTTATTTCACATACCGTCTTGCTTTCATCTCTTTCAAAAACCATCACTTTCGTCTTACTTGTGTTCACTTTCATTCCCCTTTCTTTTAATGACCTGTTCATTAATGTAACCATCATTTGCAACTCGGCCGCCGACGACGCAAGTATGACTTGATCATCGGCGTACAAAAGGCATTTGATGGTTAACTCACCCATTCTTAACCCGCATTCTTCAACTTTCAAATTTTCCAAACAGCTGTCCATAAATAGGTTGAACAGCCACGGGGAAGCTACACAGCCCTGTCTGACACCTTTATGGATGCCAAACCAGTCCGAGTAGACCCCGTTGATTCTAACACAAGCACTCGAGTCCCTATACAGAGACTTTAATGCCTGTATCAAACCAGCGCTCAACCTAAATGCGTTCAGCGTTTGCCATAACACATCCCTGTCCACTCTGTCATAAGCTTTTTCCAAGTCCATGAATGCACAAAAAACTTTTTGGTTTTTCGCCAAAAACTTCTCCGCGATCATGTGCATGGAAAACACTTGATCTGTACACCCCATTCCCTTTCTAAATCCCGCTTGCACATCCCAAATTTTTTCATCAGTTTCTTTCATAACTCTTTCAATTAGTACCTTAGCATACAGTTTTCCCACAATGCTAAGAAGGCTGATACCACGGTAGTTTTTACAGTCCTGCTGTGACCCTTTTCCCTTATATATTGGGACTATCACGGCTTTGCACCAGTCTCCCGGTACCCGCTTTAGTTCCCAACATAAATTAAACAAGGTGTACAGCAGGCCTGCCACCACGTCCTCTCCAGCCCTTAGCATTTCGAGTGAAACTCTATCATATCCGGCTGCCTTACCTACTTTCATGCTTTTCATTGCTTTCATTATTTCATCTATACTTATCTCCCTATCTCTTTCATCTTCTTTCGGAATTTCTATTTCATTTAGTTCACACTTCTCCTCACTCATAAATTCGCTTTCAAAATATTCCTTCCATCTCTTTAGACTCAACACTTCATCATTCAGGATACAGCCATTCTCGTCTCGTATCGCATTCAATCTAGGCTGTTTTGAAAGTCCCCTGGTATTTCTTACGAGTTTCCAGAACATTTTAATATTTGCCTGGAAGTTATCCGATATTCTTCTATCATTCCTATCCGTTCTTTCTTGCTTTTTCCTTTCAACTAATTCTTTTACTCTCTTATTTAAACGTTTAAACTCAGCCTTTTTTCTTTCATTCTCATCATTCTTACCGCCAGAATTACCAGCTTTGGTCGCTAGTAAATCTAGCCATGCTCTCTTCTTTGCTTCAACTTCCATACGTACCTCATCATCCCACCATAACGTATTGTCTTTCCTTTCATTCGTTCTCTTACTAACACCACATACTTCGGTAGCTGCATCCACTAAACCTTTCTTAACATTATGCCACACATTCTCCAAGTCTAACTCATTCACACACAACTCATCCAAATTACTTATATTTTCTCTCAGTCTGCATTTGTACTTGTCTTTCACATCTTCATCTTGTAACCTCTCAATTCTTATACGCTGTAACGCAGTGGTAGACACAGATGTCCTATGCCGCCAACGTCTGAATAAACCCCTAATTCGGCATAAGACCAGGTAGTGGTCCGTCCCTACGTTGGACCCCCGGTAAACCCTTGTATCCACCACTGCGCTCCTCATTCTTTCATCCACGGTTATGAAATCTATCATGCTTCTATCATCACCTCTTTCCCAAGTATACATGTGAATCTTCTTATGACGAAAGAAAGTGTTCGTCACAAAAAGATTCCTTTCCACACATACGGTGAGGAGGCTTTCACCATTCTCATTTATACTTTCATCACCAAACGTTCCCAATACCCTTTCATAACCAAGCCTCCTCACCCCAACCCTTCCATTAAAATCTCCTAGCATAATAATATTTTCATTTCCCTTACACTTCATTAACACCATCCTTACCATTTCCCAAAACTGCTCCCGGATATAAGTGGGCTTAGACATGTCTGGGGCGTAGACCCCTAACACAAACAACTTCTTTAAGCCCACTTTCATTCGTATCCATAGCAGTCTTGGGCTTACACATTCATACTCTTTCACATATTGGCCCATTCTTTCTGAAAGGATGATACCTACTCCCTGGCATGCCCGCTCGATCTCGTCTACACCAGACCAGTATGCGGTATACATGCCATGTGCAGTGACATCCTTCCCCTTCCTTTTCGTCTCATTTACACATAATACATCTATTCCTCTATCATACATCATATCGCATACTTCATCCATTTTATCATTCATTGCCCCACATACATTCAACGTAGCCAGACGGGCCTCTGCAATCCACTTTTCGCCTCTCTGGGAGACAGAACGTGACGGGTGGCGAACCTCGTCGCCGGTTTTCCTTCCGGAAATTCTTCGCATGGACGTATGGATATGTATATATATATATATATATATATATATATATATATATATATATATATATATATATATATATGTGTGTATGTTTATGTATATACGTATGTATATGTGTATCATATTTTTTTAATGTATTAGTTATTTACTTATATGTTATTTTATTGCATGTATTGATATTATATTAGGTATATTTATATTGCACCACCTACCTAGTACTCACTGTTTTATTCCTTTACACCTTTGGTTGCCTGGAAGAGATCGCTATGTAGCAATAAGGCCGCCAAATTGTACATGTAATCTGCTCTCTGTTATGTTCTTTGTAAATTTGTTTGTGGTGTGCAATAAAGTATATTCATTCATTCATTCAAAAATATGTATGAAATGTAAATTTGCCACCATTACATCATTTAATATTTAAATATTACCATTACCATAAACATATTTCAAAATTACTTACCACCAAAAATATCGCTTATAAAAGTCTCAATCGCTTAAAATGCTCGATGGTGCTATAGGTAGCTAGTTATAGTATAGTGTAGTATAGTCCTATCGGTGTATCAACGCGATCGCACGGTACCGGTGAGAAAAAGTAATTTACGTCCTATCATTGGGATTACCAGGAGCGTACTGAATCGGACGGCGTCTGCGCTTGATGATTTATAGTATTTTTAAAACAATTATATAAAATAAATGACAAAATAAAACGAGCTAAAACTTTTTTTTGGATATTTAACATTACATGTATTTTGACAAAATAATGAAAATATATATGTTTATAACTAAATACACGGGAAAAATTACATTGAAATAGACAGTTTTGGTGATTTTAAAATATTAAATCGATATATTTTTGTAATTTAGGTTTCGCTATACACTAAAAGACTATATATTCCATTATAATAACGCTTAAAATAAAGTATTTTAGCCTATAATAATGGTTGTATTCAACATGAAAAATAACTCACATATTTTCGTAAAACGCTGTGAAGGGATTGTCTTCGCTCTAAAAAACCGTCATTAAAACTATGATTTTGCATTGCAGTGTACTAAATTAAGACTTCATCTTTCTAAAGCCCTAATTTTTTGCAAATAATCTCCTCACATCGTTACGATATCGCCCTTGGAAAAACCCTAAAACATGTAGTTTTCGACGCGAAACGCATATGCCCTCTTAACGACACGATGCGATTGTGCTACGTTTTTTTGTCAGACATTTTATTTGGTTTACAGGAAACACAATCGGGATTTTATTTTAAAAAAAATATATAAAAAGGAGTTATATGGTCAAATTATTTACGGTAAGTACAATGACTAAGTAAACTGCATCTGTAACTCCCCTGATGTTGCAGTTATTCATGCGCGGTGATAGTCGGTTACCATCAGGTGTGCCGCGTGCTCGTTTGCCCCTCGTATATTAAAAAAAACCGCTCTTTGTCACCTATAATATCATACATGTTATACATATACTTTTATTTGTAAGTGACAGATGAGGCAGGGCTAATGTAGTAAAAAATAGTCACAACAACCCTCGTAACTTAGGTATGGAGTTGAAAAGTATTCGTGATGTTAATATTTAAATATTATCGATAAGTCAATTAATTCCGGGTTTTGCCGATAAACGAAAGAAAATCTGGAATATTTATATAGCTTTGTGTTAACAGATATAGAACTCGTTAACTGTGGCTTTTTACTCGTAAAATTGAACAAGTTAATTTACATATACTTAATATATGAAGTGAAATTTAAAAAAATATTTACAAACTAATTGCAATTTTGCTGATCTAAATTTAATTCCTAATTGTGTGTTAATCTCGTAAAAAAAGTTATTTAGTGTTATGAGTAGCCCCAGATAAGGGGATCTACACCTATTTCCATAAAATCTGTAATTGTTGATTTTTGAGGTATTAAAACTATATGTTTTCTCATCTGGTTGGGCTGTATAAATATATAAATATTGATTAAAACTACTTTTAAGGATTTTATCGCGTTTAATTTACTTTTAATTATTTTTATTTTTAATTCCCGATGGTCACGGGGGACTGAGGTGACTGACGTCCCGATGTCATTGTTAAACTTGGAGTACCTTCAGCTTTTTTTAAGTAGTTTTAATCAATGTGTAGTGTTCGCGTAAATATAAGAAATCATTATATATATAAATATCAATAAAATGAAATAAATACATATATCAATAAAAACACAACCAGATAGAAGCCCTCGGCAGGGAAGACTAATTAGCCGAGGGTCAGGGGGAGAGGGAAAAAACCGGCCATCGATGCGGGCGGTATCGAGGAGCACCACCTTCTACATTTTAGCCCGAAGCGGTCCGTCACGGAGTCCCAGTCTCCTCAGATGATACAAGAGGCTGACCGGGATTAGCCCGTTCGCAAAAACGACCACAGAAATAATTTCGATCGGCAGATCACCCCACATGTCGGTCACCTCGTGAGCCAGGTCCAGATTTTTTGTCTACTTATCTGTTTCGGCTTTCACGACGTTCTCGTCATAAGGAATGGTAATGTCGATCGAAATATCCTTAACCTTTTGAGCGCCAAAGTCGCCTATACTTGACCAGCACCTGCGAGCTCTGAGCGCCAACGACGTCTATAGTTGACAAAAAACCCGGCCCACAAAAATATGAAATACAGATATTGGAAAATTATTACTGGTATTTTAATTATACACTCCTTAAAAAAGAATAATCCAGCAACATGTGAGTATAAAAAACAAGTCTCCTAGAGCCACAAGAACTAAGAAACATTTAACTAAAAAAATGGATTTTTATCTAAGCAAATACTATGTCCAGCACGCCAAAGTCGTCTATGTTTGACCGCTAGTATTGTAATGCGTTAGGCATAGATTTATTGAAAACTATTCAAAATTAAACGCAAACGTGTTATTTTTTAAATTATTTGAATAAAACAAAAGGTAAGAAACAAAAAACTATCATCAGCTACATAAATAAAAGAAAATTTCATCAAATCAACTTCGCATAATAAATCTAATATCTCAACTCTGGCGCATCCTTAGCGCGTCATCGATTATCAGTTCATTGGGCGCCGTAGTCAATGATAGAAGATACCCTGATGACGTCATAAACAAATAGCGGAAAAAGTAGTACAGTGCAACATGAACGATTCCTCAGAACTTATTCGCATTTTGGAAATAGTCGATGATGATGATTTTTTTTTTATTTTAATAACATAAAGCTACAAATAATAAATGTTTATTTTTTTCTTAAGGTATGAAGAGCAATTTTACATTTTGTGTTGTGCGATTTTCTTTCTCAATCTAGGGTATTGACTGAAACCTCTATTATATTTGCTGATGACATTTCCATTCTTATTCCGCATACAAAAGACCAGAATTTAAATAATAAATTGAATCAAGTATTGAACCAGGTTACAAATTGGCTGACACATCACAACCTAGAGATTAATTTTAAAAAAAAGTTAATTTAATTGAAAAATATTTCTATAATTTAAATGAATATTTTGATACAAATATTACTTGATTTGTGTGGACAACTTCGGCATGTGCCTATATAATTTAATTTAATTTTTTTTATTCCATTATTATTTTTTACTTAATTTTATTTTTACTTATAATTATTATTATTTTTTTTACTTGACGTTGTGATTATTAATTTTAATTTAATTTACAGAATTTTAAAATAATATAATCTAATAATGTAATTTATTAATGAAATCTAGTATTTTAGTTTAAAATTAATATTAAATATTTTTATTTTATTTTGCTACGCCCAAACTGGGTTCAAATGCGGACAATTTTTTTTAAAACATCACATCTATTGTTTACCATTTGATTGCAATAAAGATTATGGTTATGATTAGCTCAAAATCATCTGGTAGCATCAGCATCATATCAAACCCCCATTGTCACAAGAACGTAAGACTTTTCTTTTGTGCTTTACTTGGCCTACGCCTCCCCCGACACATAAAATATTTTGAGTCGATCTCTGTATATTTTGGTTTGATCGATTTCGAAATCGATACACAACGTGCGACACGGCTACATCTCTAAGAAAGTTTCAAAAAGCAAGGTCAGCTACGCCGTAGTCGTGACAGTGACGTCATCACGATGAAGAGTAGTGTTGTGGTTTATTACTATTTTATTGTTATTGTTTGTTTTTATTTAGTAAGTTTTTTTGTACAAAGTACATATATAAAAAGAGTGGAAGACAGCACAAGATTAAATAAAACATACCAGATTATAAAGAGTCATTTATTGCGTAAAAAACCAGCAAAATCAAGTTATTTTGTGTTATCGATATATCAACTCTTGGCAACACTAGTTTTTTCGTAGGTATTTTTGTTTAATTTTCGCTTTGGCGTACAGGACACGGTAGTGCGTTTTTGGCGTGGCGCTCAAAATGTTAACTGTGCCCGGTCCATCAGCACAATATCGGGCTTCGCAACAATCGTACGTAACGTAAGTACTGTACGTAATCCATAACGTAAGTACTGGGAGCGTCCTGTCTCTGGATATCCTTCTGATGATCTCTGATGATTCGTCTCTGATGAGGCTTCCGGCAAGTACTTATAATAAGGCAGTTTCCGATCGACGTGACCGTATTTTAGAGCGAGCTACAGGTGTAGAATACTTGCTACTAGGTTGTGTCTGTGCAAATACTAAGACTAAGAAAGCACCGAACAACCGGAGAAGATATGCTTAAGTCGCCCACCGCGATGGCGACAAGCTCGACAGATGTCGACGGCGCCATCTTTTAGGATGTATTTTAGGGTTAATAACCTGATCCGTGATGCCGTGTAGTGGCGGTTGAGAATATCCACTACCCCATATCTTCCCGTGGGTGTCGTAAGAGGCGACAGAGGGAGGCAGGCAGGAGATGGGCAGCAGCATCTTCCTGATAACAACAATTAGACAATAAAAAACTGTGGTTGCCAACCCGCTCGCCAAGCGTGGCAACTATGGCAAACATCCCTTAATGAGGAACGACACAAACAAACTGCCCCCAGTCTCCGGCGGCCCCGCTATTCCTGGCCACGGTGGCGACCATGGTAATGGCGAGGCAGGGGGTTCTAAGAATCTCCGGTGGAGGTTCGGTTGCCGCCTATGACGATTCGACCTGGCGACATATAACGCACGCATCCTGAGGACTGACGAGAAGATACTGGAGCTGGAAGAAGAGGTAGTAGATTATCCGAGGCCCGAAGAGAGGGGTAAGGTAATCCTCGAATCCGGCAACATGTTCCATCACCGGGAGGGCGAAGCAAGGAGGTGTCGGATTTATCGTCCACAAGTCTCTCGTCAACAACGTTGTAAGGATTAAGAGTTTGTCGACGAAGGTCGCGTACCTGATACTCAGAAAGACCAAACGGTATTCGCTGAAGGTCATACAGGTTTACGCACCAACCTCGGCACATCCCGATGAGGAGGTGGAGGAAATGTATGAGGATATATCTAGAGCCATGAACTCCTTCAAAACCCACTATACGGTGTTGATGGGAGACTGCAACGCAAAACAAGAGAAAGCGGTGAGCTGAAGTTAGGGAAATTTGGTATGGGGAAACGCAACCCAAGGTCCGGCAGCTGGCCGACAACATGGATATAGAGGTACTCTTTATGATGAACTGTTTCTTCTCGAAGCGGCCCCACAGGAAGTGGACCTGGTCGAGCCCTGACGGTTCGACAAAAAATGAGATTGACTTCATTATGACGACCAGACGCTAACTGTTCAGTGATGTCTCAGTGATCTCGAAGGTGAAAACTGGCAGCGATCACCGAATGGTTAGAGGCGCACTGAACCTAAACGTTAAGTTGGTGAGGGCTCGTCTAACGAAGTCGACACTCCGTCCCCCTCGTGCTCTGATCCAAAGTCCCGAAACCTTTCAGTTCGAATTACAAATCCGTTTGCAGTGCTTATAAGATTGCAATGCAGTGGACGATATGAATAACAAGCTCGTAGAAACTGTCCATGCGGTCGGAGCTAAGTTCTGACCCGCTAAGACCCGCCGCAGAAGAACACAAAAGCTCTCAGATCACACTCTTAATCTCATGGCTGTTAGACGGGAAACGAAGCTGCAGTCTTCAGCAGATTTGGCAGCATACAGGCAACTGAACAGACAGATCTCCAAATACATACGGCGGGACTTAAGCAACTACAGTACAGCAGAGCCGCGTCTACATGCTGTTTTCGAGAGTCATTACGAATCGTCTCGCACAGAGACTCGACGACTTCCAGCCTCCCGAACAAGCTGGTTTCCGGAAAGGCTTTATCACCATAGACCATGGTTGCGCGGAAAACCATTCGTATTTTAATTTTATTCGAGGGTATGCTTGCCAAGCATTGTCCTTTCCTTAACCTATCGTCCCTTCGTACACACCGGGGTGATGGGGTGAGAGGGGAAAGAAGAGATTCTAGAATGTTGCGTGATTCTTGCATCCAATGAGAAGAGCGCCCGACTTCGGTGGGAAAGAAGCCGATATAAGCTCGCGCGCTGGGCTCGAGTGCTCTCTTGCCTTTGCACCGCTAGTTGGAACCACACCTCCTGGGATAGTCTCGTCCTAGAGGGCTCTTGGCCACGCGCCACTCGTTCAAACCGCACCAACCAGGAGCAGTCGCGCTCCAGGTGTAACCGCCTCACCTAGTGTGAGATATCGTCGCGCACCGCTCTCTTCCATCGCACCACCGGCCAGGACCGCATCCCTGGGGCCCCAGAAGATCCGCCAGAAGTCGCACCGCAGCAACAGAAGCGTCCAAGCCGTATCGAAGTCACACCCCGGTAAGAGTGTTTCTTTTTCCTATAACTCAATGCCTGCTTGAGTATTTGTTTGTTAGATAACCCGCCCCATTTCATTCCTCCTATTGTGCTCAAGCAGGATTCCTTCATAACCTTGGCAAACAATAGATTTCGGAAGAGCGAGTGCATTGTCAAGGAACCGCGTGACACCTCTGCCATCTTGTTGAGGCAGAAGAAGCTTACCGCGTATACAGTCCATCTAGTATAACATCTCGCGTAATAGGGTCAAGGCTCGACCGGGGAATCGGACTCGGCATCCCTAAGGCCCACCGCCCAACCATTTTCTGGTCGTTTCGAGCCGGATTTGGACTGGTGCTTTGTAGCCTCACCAACCATTTCTGGAACTGGTGCTTTGTAGCCTCACCAACCATTTCTGGAACTGGTGCTTTGTAGCCTCATCGAGTAGAACTGCTGGATTAATTCCTTAGACAATGCACTCTAATTTAATATTGGATAGATTATGTAGTTTTGTTTAGTTTAAATTTAATATTTATTAGTTACCCGCTTAAGTAAATCAACTTATTTATTCAAATAGTTTGGCTCCGCTTAACCTTATTCAGCCTACCCACCATTTGTAAAAAATAGTGTGAGTTTTAGATTCTTATCTGTCGACGCGCGTTGTCTCGTTTGGTTGCAAAGGTGTTCAATTTAACGACGTAATACGGCACGATAAGACAATAGTGTTGTGAGATATAGTTGTATTACATTGTGTCCAACCTCCAGCGCTGTGCGATTACTTGTGATTAATCTAATATTAATTACAATGATTTAAAATGGCAGTTAGTGGAAATGAAATTAAACTTAAAACTCTTTACGCCAAGAGGGACGTACTCTTTTCACGTATACAATATATAAGTGATCACATAAAAAATATTAACGTTGAAGCAGTGCGGGAAACGTTTTTATGTGAAATCGAAATGGTGGACTCTTTGCAGACGGATTACGAAAAGATATTAGACCAAATTAATAATTTAGAATTGAAAGTCGACCCTAAGTATACAACGAACTATCGGCCACTTCTATCATTTGAAGATATGTTGTGTCGCGTGAAAAGAACGGCAAAGCTCTTACAGTCTCCAGCCCAAAGCGAAGCAAGGCCGGAAGTCCAGGTACGCCCATGTGAATCACTTAGATTGCCCCCCATAGATATTGCGGTATTCAATGGAGATATTAAAACTTGGCCGTTGTTCATAAATAGTTTTGAACATAATATACATAATAATCCATCGTTATCGGACGCTGAAAGATTGTATTACTTAATTAGTAAATTAAGCGGTAGGGCACAGTCCATTTGTTCGGGCTTCACACCAACAGCAAACAATTATTCGTTAATATTTGAAACACTTAAGAACAAATATGAAGATAAGCGAATGTTAGCCTCTTCATATTTAGACCAGATATTCGATCTTAAAGCTATATCGTCCGCGAACATCACCGGCTTAGAGCAGTTTTTGGATAAATTTGTAGCATCGGTGGCTGCACTTAAGAACCTGAAATTTAATGACCTTATGGACGTGGTGTTTCTCCATATCGCCTTAAAGAAATTAGACTCGGACACCGTGCGTGCGTTTGAATTGGAGCATAGTAGTTCTGTGTTGCCATCATTCGATTTATTAGCATCCTTTGTGCGAGATCAAATTAAAGTGATCCAGCGCTCCTCGAATGTCAAACAAGAAGTTAAGAAATGTGTCGACCGCAGACAGACTTCATCATCTAGAACCGCAGGGTCTCTAACGTACGTAACTGCTGCGCCTGCATCGCCTCATAACGCCTGTGTTCTATGTAAAAATAAACAACACGGTAATTTATATAATTGTGCGACCTTTCGTAAACATTCACCCAGCGAACGTTATAGAATAGTAAAGACGAACAACTTATGTTTGAATTGTCTAAGCGATAGACAATTCAAACATAAGTTTGTTTAAGATAGAGAGATTTAGTTGCTAAATGCAATTTTAGCTCCGTGTGTAACAAGTGCGCCAGCAGACATCACACGTTATTACATTTCGAAAACGACAACATATTGGTTCAAGTAAATCGGACAAGGAAATCACACCTACTAAAGTCGACGATTCTAGCGGTCGACCTGGTGACGTCGCTCTGTGCTCATTGTCGAATGTGGGAACACAGTCTCCTTCAACCGTGTTACTGGGTACAGAACGTATCGTAGTTAGGGATTCGCATGGAAACGAACAAAGTGTCCGTACATTGCTAGACAGCGGATCCCAGAGTAGCCTTATAAGGCGGCAATGTTGTCAGCGTTTAGGACTGTCAATAAATAAGACACCTTCATGTCCCGTAGTCAAAGGCATCGGAGGTACTAATAAAATTACCCAGGGATATATAAATTTGAAATTTTATTCTCGGCTAGATCGTAACATTAACTTTAATATAAATGCGTTAGTAGTAGATAAAGTCACTGAAAGTCTGCCAACCGTTTCGGTTGACACCTCGGCAATGATTGATTTTGAAAATTTGACGCCGGCAGACGATACTTACGCCGTCCCCGGAGACTCATTGGAGCATCGCTTTTCCCTCATCTTTTGTTACACAATAAGGTCAGGGGCAACTCCTCGCATACCCCGCCATACGCACTGGAAACCGTCTTGAGCTATGTCATCGTTGGCTCCGCCCTTATGATGGATAATATTTCGGCAACCTCTTATTATTGTATGGCTGTCGAACCGCTCGAGTCGTTAGTCCGCAAATTTTGGGAGATGGAGGAGGTGAACGTTCCACCTATAGTTAGCCCAGATGATAGATTATGCGAGGAAATTTACGTCCGCACGACCGTTCGTGATCGCAACGGTCGATATAGTGTAGCGCCACCCTTTAAAGGAGATGTTTTACCTCTCGGCAATTCGCGTCAAATGGCGGAAAAACGTTTCTACAGTTTGAAACGTGGGATGCTCGCCTCACCCCGATTAAAGGAAGCTTATGACAGCGTCATTAAAGAATATGTAAGGGAGGGTTACAGGGTTACATTTTACGTGGTAGAGCCATGCTGCAGCTATATTAATTGTATAGTTGTAGCACGAATGGGTCGGCTCGACCGGGGAAGGACCACGCTCTCACAGAATACCTGCGTCAAATAGCAGTTAATGCTGCTGTGTTTCGTATGATAAGTGTAGAGTACCGGAGACCCTTTTTACTGGAAAAGAGGCATTCCATCTTAGTCCTCAAGGCTGACAACGCATCTGCATTTTGATTCGCAAACGAGGATAGATGTAGATGTCTATGGGCCACAGCAACCACTTACCATCAGGTGGACTGTGTGCCCGCTTGTCACCTTTTTTCTATATCTATATAAAAAATCACTTGTGGCTCCAAAATTAGACAACTACGAAGACACACCGTCGTATTTCATACCACATCACGGGGTCATTAGGGAAGACAAACTTACGTCTAAGTTACGTGTAGTGCTCGACGCTAGTGCTAAAACTAGCACTCACCTTTCTCTTAACGATATCCTTTATAGTGGGCAAAATTTACAGCGCAGTTTATTTAATATAATAGCAAATTTTTACGTTTGTTCAGTATAGCACTATCCGCCGATATTCGCCAAATGTTTCTTTGCATAGGGGTCTATTCAGATCAGAACTAAATTCCACAATGTAGTTCTGCTGCGGAAGACTTATAGCCTTATCCAGCTCAAAGGTTTCCTTGTAGACCAGAGGAATCTTAATTTCGATAATCAGATAAGAGTTGCTCAGGTCACCACTTATCTTCATCAATTTGTATAGTTCCCTAAAGTCGTGCATGCTCGTCGTTATTCATTTTCTCTATTCGGTTGGTAGTGAAGGTTATATTCTGTAGGTATTTCTGAACCAATCCAAACTGCTTGTTCGTGATGGCTTCGTTTCTTTGAAGAATATTGTACTGTGCTTCTATGACACTTGTTTGGTTTCGAAGCAGAAGTTGTATGTGATTTTCGTTCATAGAAATTTTTTCTATGTCCTTTTCATATTTCTTCGCGAAACGCTCGTCCTGGACACCGAATAAGGAATGGGCCACATATCCCACACCATTGATCAGTCCTCTTTTTTGTCTTCTGTGAACACCGTTCTTGAGTATCTTGTTGTAATGTTGAATTACGGATATTTCATGTTGCAGCTGATATATGATACTCTTGTATTGTACTGGAAGCGTAATGCCGTGTAGGTACTCTTCCAAGTGGCCGACGTAACTTTTCACGTGACTTAATGCTGACCAGTATGTACTCATATTATAGTACACAATTAATTTCCATTCATCCCGTATAAGATTTATGTCATACATTTTGTCAAAATAAATGTTTTGGTTGTTATCCAATGCTGATATGTTGTATGAACATTGGCTAGGGGTGAACAGACATAGGAACAGCATCACCACCATCGTAAAGAATGTTTTGACAGGCTTTCTCGGGGTGCGCCTTGGTCGTTGTTGTTTTGCTTGCGAGTCAGTTGTTGTGACGTCATCACATGTAGATGATTGAACGTCGTTGCTTGTATGTTGTTCCGTGAGTTCTTCTCTCACCGGTAGAACGGATAGTTTTAAGATCGGCCTCTGCATGATTCCATTTTTGGTTTTGACTGACACCACCCGTACGTATCCATCCTTACCAGGGTGAACATCAATGACCCTACCCATTAACCATTTGCCAGGGGGTAAGTTTTCATCCTTGATTAGGACAATATCGTTGACCTCGATGTTTTTGAGGGTGTTATCCACTTGGTACGAACTTGCAGCTGTTGTAGGTAGTCAGATGACCATGTCTTCCACAACTGTTTGTTCATGGCTTGAATCATCTGCCATCTTGTTGTCAAGTTCATGTGATTAGGATCTGTTTGTGGTCTTGATATCAGTGATCCTCCAACTCCAAGAAATGTCCCGGTGTTAGGTATTCATCCTCTGGGCTTTCAGTCAAAGCTAGTAGAGGCCTAGAGTTTAGACACGCTTCGATCTGGTGAAGCAGTGTGACGAACTCTTCGTACATGAGATTTGCTCTCCTATCACACGACGAAGGTGGTGTTTCAAGCTCTTAACGGCAGCTTCCCATAGTCCACCTGCAGAAGGATAGGCTGGCGCATTTAAATGCCACTGTATGTCAAGGTCGTCGATCTTGTTTATTAGCTCTTCATTGATCGTTGCGAGGATATCTTTGTATTCCTTCTTAAGTTCTTTGGATGCTCCGATGAAGTTTTTACCCTGATCGCTGTACATGTGTTTCGGGGTAGATCTTCTGGCGCAGAAACGTCGAAATGCAGCCAGATATCCAGGTGTACTAAGGTCGGACACCAACTCAAGATGGACAGCCTTTGTCGAGAGACAAACAAACACTGCGACATAGCCCTTATGTGTTCGTACTCCACGACCTTTGTTTGCTTTGATGTCAAAGGCTCCAGTGAAGTCAACGCCACAATGAGTGAATGCGCGCGAAGGTGTGACGCGAGGCTCTGGTAAATCAGCCATAATATGTGTTCTTTTCTCTTCTTTGAAGCGTCGACATGTCACACATTTGCGAAGTTCTCTCTTCACTGTGCGAAACCCACTGAGAATCCAGTAGTTTTCTCGGGTGTGAGACAAAGTCAAGCTAGGTCCACCGTGTAGTATGGTGGAGTGAGCCTTCTGTATGATGAGCTCAGTGAGTTTGCCATGATTTGGTAGTATTGTGGGATGCTTTGCTGATTGACTAAGCAATGAGTTGTTCAATCGTCCACCAATTTTCAGCAATCCATCACTAGGGTCAATGTATGGATTGAGGCTCAGCAGCTTACTGGATCTTCTCAACTTTTCTTGTTTTTGAAGTTTTTGAATGTCATCTTCAAATTCTATCGATTGTACAGTTTTGATAACTAAATTCAGAGCATGTTGCTTTTCTGTTGACGATAGGTAGTTTTGCCGAGGTATTTGTTTGTTTCGCAACCATTGTGTGAAACGTGATAGCCAGCCGATTGTTGTTACGATGCGCCGCGTCGAGCTGCATTCATGTAATAATTGTAAAATAAAATCATTTTTGTGAGATAAGGCTGCGTACACACTAGTTTTCTTGGTTTCTAATTCTGGTGGTTGGTATATTTCATTTTTGATCATGTTGGGATCAAATGCCAACAACCACTGCGGGCCCTGCCAACACAGTTGATGTTCTAATAACTGCTGTGTCGACAGTCCTCTTGTAGCACAATCCGCAGGGTTATCTTCAGATCGAACATGGTGCCAAGATGATGATGGAATGATGTTGAGTATTGTACGAACTCTGTTGGCAACGAACTGTTTCCATCTATTAACGTCTCCATACAGCCAACCAAGAACCACCATAGAATCGGTCCAAGTGTAGATTTGCAGGTTTTTTGGCATAGTTTCCATGACCTTTTTCATGAATTGAGATAGTAGTAACCCACCACATAGCTCAAGCTTAGGCAACGTCAACTTGTTTTTCAACGGTGCTAATTTTGTTTTAGCTGTCACAAGTGTCGATGTGAACTCGCCCTTAGGACTCTTTGTGACAACGTAAATAGCGCAGGCATACGCCTTTTCGGACGCGTTACAAAGGCCATGTATTATGTAATGGTTTTTATCTCCCATATATCTAGGGATCTTAAACTGATCTATGTTCTGATAATCACACTTCAACTTTTTCCACTCGTGAGTTATGTTCTCAGTTAAGCGCGTATCCCAATCTGCAGCTTCTTCAGACCATGTACGTTGGAACAGAAGCTTTGCTCGGACGGATAGTGGACACAGAAAGCCCATTGGATCATAGACCTTTGAGATGTTGGATAGTAACTGTCGTTTTGTTATGTCGTCCTCACTGGTCTCGTCTTCGAATATGTTCTTGAATACAAAGATGTCTGACGAGGGAATCCAGCGTAAGCCCAAGGTCTTTCTGTTTTCTAGACCTTTGAAATCGAGTGGTGTGTCCAGTTGATCAGCTCTTCAATCAGTTCCTTTGCATTACTGGACCACTTTCGGATGTTCATGCCGGCGCCCTTCAATATGTCGATTATTTCTCTTTGTAGCTGTTTTGCCTAAGAGAGGTCATCATGACCTTCAAAAAGGTCATCCATGTACAGTGACTTCATCAATGCAGCAGCAGCCATGGGGAACTTGTGCACGTCGTCCATAGCCAGCTGTCGCAAGGTGCGCATTGCAAGGTACGGAGCCGCCTTAGTACCATACGTAACTGTTGTGAGCTGGTACTCCTTGAGGTGCTCTTGAGTTGCGCTTCTCCAAATAATGCGTTGTAAATGCTGATCAGGTTCACGAATCATTATTTGGCGAAACATTCTTTCGATGTCAGCAGTTACGACGTATTTGTGTTGACGCCATGCTAAGA
Source organism: Parnassius apollo (assembly GCA_907164705.1). NCBI lineage: Eukaryota > Metazoa > Arthropoda > Insecta > Lepidoptera > Papilionidae > Parnassius > Parnassius apollo. The sequence continues at coordinate 8,043,044 of CAJQZP010001367.1, read as the reverse complement.
TGAGATGTTGCAAATCTTTTTGTATGTTTGGACCACGCTCCATTAAATCATTGAGACTGAATCCACTCGATGTTTTTGATGACCCGTTGAAAACTGTTCGAAGTTGTGTCGTAGTGGAGTCAGTTTTCAGTACACCGTGATGTGGAAAATAATGTACTAATGCACTGTGTTGTGAAACCGGAGACATATGACCTTATTGCTCGTATTCTCGCATAAAATGTTTGTAACTTTCTGCGAATGATTCATTTTTGGACATCTTATTTTCCAAATTATAGAACTGTGGGATCGCCTTTGACTTTGATTCACCTAGATCTTGTTCGAATCCAGGCTTCATAGGAAGAGCAACCTTGTATTTTCCGTAAGGTAGGCGTCTTGTCGTAGATTGATAGAATTGCTCACAGTACTGTTCATCAGGTGTCAATTCAGCAGCAGTCACTGATTTCTTCGAGCTCCCAGTGTTGAGAAATTTCTGATAGGTCGGTTATCACAACGTGACACTTAAACGTTTTCACGTTACCCGAGAGGATCCAGCCCAATCTCGTCTGTTGAGCTATTGGAGCCATGTTAGGACCTTTGATCAGGCCGCTCATGATGATCTCGGAGTATATGCTTGCGTCTAGTAGCAGATCAATAGGCCTAGAGATGTTGTACTCGGGATCAGCTAACTGTAAGTGCTGCAAGTGTGGCCAGGACTCCTTACTGAACGACATGTTTGGCAGATTGTTGATGACGTGATTGATGACTAATGCTTGAGTTGTAAACTCATAGTCTTGGTAGATAGACTGGCATTCGAGCGTGACGACTCCCTTGCCGTACTGTGATCCATTTCCAATGCCAGATACAGATGCGTGGTACCGTTGTCGAGGCAAGCCCAGCATCTGAGCGGCGTTCTCAGAAATGAGTGAAATCTGAGAGCCTTGGTCTAAAAGACATCTCAAAGTGATGTAAGTCCCGTCAGAAGATTTGACCCTGACAGATAATGTTGTCAACAGGATCTCTTCGTCATCTGTAGCAACGTGATTCACGCTATGTTGTTTGTTTTCGGATCGCGTTGAAACTTGAGGTCTTTGCGTAACTGGAGCTGTAGGCATGTGCGATGACGACCCGGCGGGCGCGTCGGTCGCCCGGTTTACTGTCTGTTGATTAAGGTTCATATTTGCGTATGCGTCATGTAGCATTGTGTTATGACCCTTTTGACAGACTTTGCATCTTTTCGTCGACGTCCATATGTTATCGGTGTGTGCGTACAGACAATTGTGGCAAATATTGTGTTTCTTGACGGCCATTAACCGCTCGTCCGGTGTAAACTTGATGAATTTGCTTGTAGTGATTATTGTTACAAATCGGACAAATTGACGAGCATGTCGCAACAGCTTGAAATTCTCTGTTCGGGAATTTTCCGTAGCGATGACCACCAGCATGTTGAAACTGAGGCTTATATGGTTTGTTGTTGATGATTTTCGGAGGATAAGATCTATTTGATGATGTTGAGATCTCTCGTTCCTTTTTACCTATTGGCTCTAAGGCGTCGAATTTGCTCTCTAGGAAGTCCATTAGCTCAGAAAGCGATGGTATGTCTCGCTGCGATTTTCGTGCCTCTTTGTAGTCGCTATATGTTTCAGCATCTAGCTTCTTCGCTATGATGTGTACTAGCAACGGATCCCAGGTACTTGTATCGATACCGAGGTTCTGTATGGCGTGGATACATTCCATGGACGTGTCGTAGAGGCGTCTGATCTCGTACGCTGATTGCTTGTGAGCGACGGGTTGATTGAGAAAAATCTCAATCTGTTTTGTAAATAACAGCTGGGGGTTGTTATATCTGTGTGTCAGCAATTCCCACGCTGTATCGTAGTTGTCTGCCGAGATGTTTAGATGCTGAATAAGTCGCTCAGCATCTCCTCGTAGTTTACCTTTCAGGTGCTGCATCTTCTGGGTTTTCGTGAGCAAGTTATTGTTATGGATGCTTTCTACGTAGAGATCATAGAATGTAGGCCATTGTGTATACTTGCCCGTGAATGTAGGTATGTCGATATGTGGTGTCGACTGCTGAATATGTAATGTAGACGCGAGCTTGAGATTTAAAGCCTTCTTGATGCTCTTGTACGAGTCTTCGTAAGCATAAAACTCATCGTCATACTGCGTATCCGAACCTTGGAGAATGTGATCGATTTGTAAATGCAAAGCGTCGATTGCAGCCCAGCGCGTCTGAATGTTACGCAATTCATCTTCCAGCTCCCACTTGTCGCGTATCTCGTCAAGTCGCAAGCTATTCACTTGTCGATGGAAAGCTCTGAAGTTGGTTCTTTGCAGAGATACCAATTCATCTGCCTGGCAACGATCTGTAGGCGAGACCGTTGTTGCATTTGACGTCGATGGCGGAGTGACTCTCGGTTGTAGTTTAGGTGGAGCCGTAGAGGGAGTCGGCTCCGGTGTTGCTACGATCTTAGGCAGCGCTTCTTGTGCCGGAGAAACAGGTTCACGTGCAGGGGGGTAGGTCGATATCTTGATGCGCACAGTATCAAAGTACGTTCTTGCTTGTTGGTACTGATTTTCCGTAAAGTAAGGATCAGTGTCATTCTCATAGTCAGATAACTTATTGTTGTTTACTTGGAACTCGGCCCACAGTTTATCAAGGGCATCGAGTCATTCGTTCAAGTACTTACGAGTCTTGCGTGTTGCGGAATCCTTGCTGAAGTTTCTCTCTATCTTCTTGATCGCTTCAACAATCTCCTGTTGGCGCTGAAGTAGATTCTCCATTATGCTTGTTCACTGTGTGACACTCCGAGGACGAAAAAAGGTACACTCTAAGTTCACTGCTCACCGAGTCTTAGCACTGTTCACTGTGTCGAATGTCGACGACAACTGTCCACTTTGATAGCAGCTGTAGCAGATGTTTGTCCAGCGGTCCAGGCCACTCTATATCTTCGCGAACCTAGTACGACCTTTTTTGCGCCTTCTCAATAAAACTGGTGGGACCCGCTTCTGGGAAGCCAGTCAACCGATTCGCAGTCGCACAAATCCACAAAGAAAATAAAGTGACGTAAGCGTAGGAACCACTGTACCTGTATTTTCCAAATGTCGATGGAAATCCACAGATGTGATCTTGTCTTTTCGAAGGACCAAAAACACTGTAAGGTGTATAGATGAATGAGTGCAGATGGGATGCAAGGGAAAGTTAGTGTACGAAACAAACCCAATGAAAGTCGATCTAACACTGAATTTATTGTAAAGAATTATAAATTGATGTATAGGCAAAAGGGTACGGAAGTTACATGATTTCACAAGTGACAAATGCATTGTTTCTGCGTGACCTAAATAAACGAGTCATTGAAATAAAATTACATAAAATATGTGCGGTAACCCGTACCTACATGATTAAAGAACTTTGGTTATGTGAATGCGATTGGGATGACCCGCCGCCTGATATCATTGTTCGGTCGTGCCTGCGTTTTAGAGAGGAACTTCCATTACTAAGCGAAATTAAAATACCACGTCATATAAACGTCGATAGAAATAGCGTCACCACGGTCGTTGGGTTCGTAGACGCTAGCGAGAAGGCTTACGGGGGCGTTGTATATTTTCACGTCCAGAATAATGATAGAAATTCGATCAGCCTCCTTAGCTCTAAGTCAAGAGTCTCCCCCCGTAAGGTTGTCTCTCTCTCGCGCTTAGAGCTTTGCGCGATATTAGTCTTTGCCAAGCTTACCACCGCAGTTATCAGTGCATGTAGTGACAGAGTTCACATAGAAAGAATATTTGCCTTTTCTGACTCAACCGTCGCTTTATGTTGGGTTCATTTTTCGCCCCACCGTTGGGATACGTTTGTCGCGAATCGAGTGGCCAAGATCCAAGACGAGTTAGAAACACGGAACTTTATCACGTGTCCGGTGCGGAAAACCCTGCCGATTGTCTATCCCGTGAACTCACCCCGATGCAAATAATGGACCATCCGCATTGGTTACACGGACCTACTTGGGTTCACTTGGAACCCTCGCAGTGGCCAATAACCGATTTCGACCCTTCGTCAGTGTCTAAACCACCGGAAGAGAAAAGGCACGCTCTGGTGGCGAATGTTTCGAGCGAGGTTTCTCCAATCATTGCTTTGGCGAACCGTTTGTCCTCTTGGTCGAAATTATTGCACAGCGTGATTTACGTTTGTTAATTCGCGAAGCTTTTACCGCGACGTTCGTATATCGTAGCGTCCAATTACAGCTATGCCGAGTTGCTAGTATTGCGTGAACTTCAACGTGCACATTTTTCCGATGAAATTACAAGATTACAATCGAATAGAACTTGTAGTCGCGCTTTTCAACGTCTTAAGCCATTTTTACAAGATGGAATCGTCAGGGTAGGTGGACGCTTGTCTAACTCGCAGTTGAGTTTCGACCAACGACACCCTATAGTTTTACCGCGTAAAGACCGTATCATGAATTTTATTAATTATGTTTAGTAATTTAGTTATTTGGGTAGTATTAATTTAGTTGATTACCACCATAAATTGAATTCTCACGTTGGCCCCGACTTGCGGATGTCAATATTGCGTCAGAATTATTGGATTCTTTCAGCACGTGATTTGATCCGCAATAGGGTGCACAGATGTATAGCTTGCTTTCGAGTACGTCCTAAGCCGTCATTTCCGGAAATGGTGGACCTTAGGTCTTGTCGAGTAACACAATTCGTTTGTGTCCTTTGCCCATTCAATATTTTGATTAGTTTTCTAGATTAGAAATTGTAGTCGAAATTTAGGTTTAATCTTAGCGTTAGTTATGTGGTTAGTTTAATCTTAGCGTTAGTTGTTTTAGTTATTTTTGAAGGGGACCCTTCAAGACGGGGGGGATGGTTGCGCGGAAAACCATTCGTATTTTAATTTTATTCGAGGGTATGCTTGCCAAGCGTTGTCATTTTCTTAACCTATCGTCCCTCCGTACACACCGGGGTGGTGGGGTAAGAGGGGAAAGAACAGATTCTAGAATGTTGCGTGATTCTTGCAACCAATGAGAAGAGCGCCCGACTTCGGTGGGAAAGAAGCCGATATAAGCTCGCGCGCTCTCTTGCCTTTGCACCGCTAGTTGGAACCACACCGCGTGGGACATCGCGTCCTAGAGGGCTCTTGCCCACTCGCCACTCGTTCAAACCGCACCAACCTGGAGCAGCCGCGCTCCAGGAGTAACCACCTCACCTAGTGTGAGATATCGTCGCGCACCGCTCTCTTCCATCGCACCACCGGCCAGGACCCCATCTCTGGGGCCCCAGAAGATCCGCCAGAAGTCGCACCGCAGCAAAAGAAGCGTCCAAGCCGCATCGAAGTCACACCCCGGTAAGACTTTAATTTTCCTATAACTCAATGCCTGCTTGAGTATTTGTTTGTTAGTTAACCCGCCCCATTTCATTCCTCCTAATGTGCTCAAGCAGGATTCCTTCATAACCTCGGCAAACAATAGATTTCGGAAGAGCGAGTGCATTGTCAAGGAACCGCGTGACACCTCTGCCATCTTGTTAAGGCAGAAGAAGCTTACCGCGAATACAGTCCATCTAGTATAACATCTCGCGTAATAAGGTCAAGGCTCGACCGGTGAATCGGACTCGGCATCCCTAAGGCCCGCCGCCCAACCAGACCACATTACATACACACACTTGGGCAAATTGTACGGAAGTCCGAAGAGTACAATCTGCCACTTTGCCTGCATATCTGGACTATAAGAATGCCTTTGATTCCGTCGAAATTTGGGCGGTGCTACAGTCACTTCAGCGGTGCCAAGTGGACTGTCGGTATATCGAAATGCTGAAGTGTTTGTACAGTAGGGCTACGATGGCTATCCGAGTACATAACCAGAGTACGAAACCTATCCAACTGCGGACAGGGTGACGTTATATCCTCGAAACTCTTCACCGCTGCATTTCAAGACATTTCAAGCTATTGGACTGGAAAGGATACGGTATTAACATTAATGGCGAGTACATCACCTTCGATTTGCCGACGATATAGTCCTTATGGCAGAATCGCTGGAGAACCTAAGGCTCAATGACCTCAATAGTGTCTCCCAACGCATAGGTCTTAAGATGAACATGGACAAAACAAAGATCATGTCTAATGTCCATGTCACACCTATGCCGGTAGTTGTTGGGAGCGTTAAGCTCGAAGTTGTTGACAAGTACGTTTACCTGGGACAAATAGTCCGACTAGGTAAGTCCAATTTCGACCGAGAGGTCAATGGACGGATTCAACTCGGCTGGGCAGCGTTCGGGAAATTACGACACATCTTCTCGTCAGCTAGGTATACCTCAAAACGAGACTATACAACCAGTGCGTGTTGCCAGTGACGACCAATGGAACTGAGACGTGGTCCTTCACTGCTGGTCGTATGAGGACGCAGACTCAGCGAGCTATGGAGAGGACTATGCTCGGGGTTTTTCTGAGTGATGAACTTAGAAATGAGGATATTCACAGTAGAACCAGAGTGACCGACATATCCCTACGGATTAGTAAGCTGAAGTGGCAATTGGCCGGCCATATAGCTCGAAGAACCGACAACCGTTGGGGAAAAAAGGTTCTCGAGTAGCAGCCTCGCATTGGTACGCGAAGTGTAGGGCGACCCCCCATTAGATGGTGTGACGATCTGGTAGGACATGCAGGTCACAGAACACTATTACTCCTCGGAGATCGGAGATTCAGTTAGTCGAAGGATGCAGGTGACTCAGGACTGTGCTTTGTGGCATTCTATGGGGAGGCCTAAGTTCGGTAGTGAACTTGTGAAATGCTGTAATGATGATGATGAAGGTAATTTTTTGGTAGTAACGATTAATAAACGTTATTTGTAGATAATTAGCGAGAATTTTTTTCCTGAATGTAGTCAGACATTATTCACTAATAAGCATGAACATTACCATCAAGACAAAAATACAAAAACTGATTGTTTTTCTGAATATAGTCAATCGATTTTGCATATTTATCGTGGGCTGGGAGTCACCTTTTGTGACGTTACATTTCAAAATCTATAATTATCTAGGTATGTATTACAGCGCGAATACGATTAAGATGGTTTTATTAAAAAAAAAAAAAAACAATTGGAAATCAAACTGCTTTCGGCAATACTGTTAATTTAGCCATTTCTAGATCTGTAATAGCAAAAATGTTACGTCACACCAGGGGGGAGGGGGGAGTGGTCAACACAATGTGACCTAGGAAAGTTCGATTTGACGCACAGGTGCGTCATGGGCCTCCAGTGATATTTATTATGCCGCGATTGGGGGTCATTGGCCATGAATCGCACAATCAAAATGTTCATATGTGACTCGTGGGACTGTGAAATGGTTAATATAATATGGAAATCCATACCTATATCCCGGAACAATTACCGTTTCAGCCTATTCAAAGTCCAATGACTCCGTTATTTTACAGAGTTGCATCGCTAAGGGCCGCGGGTTCGAATCCCGCATGGAGCTAGTATTTGTATGGCCAACAAATAACTGTTCCGGGTCTGGATGTTTGTCCTTGTGAAATTAATATATGTAAACTGCCCCCACGATACAGGATAATATCCTAGTGTGAAGGTAATGTTTTTAAAAGAAAAAAAATGCTAAACATAGGTCTCAAATATAGATTGCACTGTAAGTACGATATCTATACCCCTCTGGAATATTTTTAAAAAAAAGGCCGTTTCAACAAATTTAGAACCGAATCCGCAAAAGCTGTTTAAACTCCTGTAATCGAAACATTGTTATGATAAAAGATTTATGTTCTGCCCAAATGATAAGCCCAAGTTTCTAAATAAACTATGCAAGTTCTTCTTCTAAGTAAACTATGTAAAGTGTAGGTACATAGAAACTGAAAAGGGAAAACTCATTTATTCATGATAATCTGTGTACATAGAGCTTTGTATTATTCTTTGTAATAATAATATTTTAGTCCGTATAAGTTACAAACATCGTAATAAATAAAGAATGTTATTGGTAACAAAAGTACCAGCCTGCTTTTGAAGTTGTTTCCAAAGTATACTCAAAACTTTTATTAAACTGAAGAGAAGTCTTTGACATTCAAGATATAATTTGACTTAAATGGATAATACATAATATACAATGGAATAGTATTTTACGTATACATGAATAATATATAGCTTCCAAACAATAGTGGAATCGCACTGTTTTACAGTCTACTGTGCTAGTATAGATATACTATTCTATGTTAATAACTAAATTCATATGAACACATTTTTTCTTAATTCTAGGTGCATTAAAGTTTCGGACACCATGCTAGATACTCACAAATTTAAAATTTTGGAAATTATATTAATTAAAAAAATATTAATGATAATTTAATAGTTCTCTATTTCTTTTGTACTAATTGATAAATTAGCAGTTATTTACGCCATATTGCATTGTGCTTATTTTATTAAAAGTTGAAGTGATAATGAACTATGTTGTATTGTATTCATATGATTGGCATCAAAGTTTAATATAGTATGCGCCTGTATTTTGTAAACTAATTATAACAGTTAAGTCTGTAGTTCCTTTTTTTTCATCTAAGTTACTTGCAATGCACATTATATTCACTTTAGATTTATCGGAAGACTAAATGTTCATTATCAAAACAACTTATTTCTATAACTAGCCTCATAACAAGTTCGTAACATACATAAGGTATACAACATTTCAAAAAATAAATGATAATAAACTGTATAAACTAAAAATAAGCTACATCCTTAATCAATTATTAATACTTCCAACAGCGGCTAATGAAAATATTTAGGTGGTTTTGTAAATTGCCAGTAAAAATATTTTTTTCTTTACCTCCCAAAATATTAATTCTGAGAAACTTAGGTACATAAGTCAATTTAATAAGTATAAAAATAATATAGTCATATCAACTGAACAAAATCTGAGTGCTGTAAAACATGAAGCTGCATGGACACTGTAAACTAAAATTAATTATATTTTTAAAGAAAATAAAATTAGCTACATACAATACAAATTTACTTTTGTTATATTGCAAAATGAGAGAAGCTTTTTGCAATAGAATACTTAGTCCAAGAAACTTTTCAGAATTTGTCTGACGTGAGTGGTAGAAATGAATATAATTCTTTTTGATGAAAATATTGTTACTAAATGAAAATGCATAGCTTTTAATTTATTCGGTTCAACATGACTGTAACTGTTTAATGAAATTAATAATCAGATAATTTTAGTTTCAAACAATTTAAAAAAAAAGTATTTTCTAGATAGCATAGCACCTATGATACTAGTGACTTGGTTTAATGTTCATCTATATAAATTTTAACATAATTAAAATCAGTAGATACAATTAGGTACTGCAAGAAGTCGGCATCATTAGTATTCGACACAAGTTTGCAAATTTAATTTTATAAAAATGTTTAATATGATGAAAAAAGCCTTTAAAATTCACATAGTGTGAATTACAGTACAGATGGTGGTTGTATGTCCAAATTATTGTTTGTCTATCTTTCATTGTTAAACAATTAGATAAAAAGAGCAAAAGTACTGATCATTGTAATTATACCATAAGGTTAAATTATTTATCGCCTAAAGTATAATTTTGGTACCTAAAACAAAAATTATAATTTATTACATGTCATGTAGAAAATACAAGCCATAGTAGATAGAAGCCAATTATTGTCTTCAATTAAATTGACACCGATGCAAGGGTGTTATATAAATACATAAGTATTGTAAGGCAGAAGTAATATCTTAGGTCCAAATCTATTTTCAAAAAGTTATCATAAGTAAAATTAAATAATTATTACTTGAGTGATACATTTATAACAAATATTGTGATGATAAATATTATATTAAATTATAGTATTCAACTTGAAAATAAAAAATATATCTAGTTCTTAATTTTAAATACATATAATTATCACTACTGTAGTTAAAACTAAAAGAATCAAAATAAACAAGTTTAGAAAACAATTGTAAATATTGTAACAAAATATTACCAAAGTACAGCCTCTAAGCAGAAGTCTTTAATAACAAATACAATTAAATAAAACATATAAAAGGAATAAAAATTTGATATACAATTTGAAGAATTAAATTTTAGGCCCTTTAACCCTATTTACATAGCCTCACAATTGTACCTACAAACATGCAAATACAAGTGATTATGTATTATGTATATATCTAAAATATAATTTGTAAAATATACTGAGAGCCTATTACAATACACCTGTAGTAGGCACTGATACATAGTGTTGAATATAACATATTAATTGATCATCAAAATTTTAAACAATAGATATAATTATATAGAAGACTACAGTCTGCCTGTCTACTGTAATAGAATCTCTTAGCAATTTTATGAATAGTAATAACTATTTAGTGTATAACACTTCAAGAATAAATATTTTGTGTACACACAACAAAAAACTCCATATCTTCAACAGGCTTAGGCTTTGCCAGTGATCATTGCACTTTACGGTTTGCTTAGATCTAATGTCATGAAACAAGAAGTTGTCACCCACAAAAGTTGTCTTTTGAAAATATTCAAAATTCACACATTTTCATACACTACTTTTAGTCTTTGGAGCATAGAATACACTAGAGCAATACAATACAGAATATGCTCATGTACATAGACCCCCACAAACTTGTAAAACTTAGGCTCTCTATAAAATATACTCTAAGCACTATAAAAAAAATATAGCTCTCACAAATTTCCAAAATAGAAAAGTAAAAAAGGTCTGATGTAATACTGCACACTAATTGTAATTATTCTAAATCAGTCAAGGCATTGATATCATCAAATGAGAAGTAATTTATCTGTATTGTTTGAACAAATTTGCAAAATTATAGAATGTCTGGTCTGTTTATAGTACGTAAAGCTATACTTTAGAAAACTTACTAAGTAATATTTATTTTTTAAGTATACAATTAAAAGGTGGATAACAATAGAACATATTCATACATTTTGTTATCTTTAATTTTTTTTTAAAACTTGTTTAATTCTGTATGAACAGGTCCAATTATCTACAGTCTTACACTAATTGTTTTATCTTACATGCTACACCTTAATTAGAATGGTAATAATAAAGCAAGTAGTGAGGCGGGATATTTTCATCAGTCTTGTGAAATTCTCAAATGTGAAAATTACAGTCATTGATTTAGCTATTTGGTAATCTGTAAAAAAATGTAATAAATCAAATTTTACTCATTATAAATTTTAAGAAATTCTTACATCTAATGTCATCAGTTCATCTCATTCTTTAATGATGAAAGTGTTGCATCGATTACTCGGCCTGCAGCATACCCAGGTATGTTAAGATAGGCTGGTTTATCATGCTCACACAAACCAGGTTGGGTACAACAACGGTTCATAGATGCCGTACTAGTGCCAGTTGATCCACTAATGCCAGCTATGTCAGAGGATGCACATGTACAAATCATTTTATGATTTGTAAATTGTTCCAATGAACGTAGCTGTTCACCACAGTTTTCACACTTCAATTCTCTTGCATGAACTTTTTTGTGACTGTTTAATGATCTTGAGTTATCAAACACTTTTGTACACATGTCACAATATTTTAGTATTTTCTCTCCGGTGCACACCACTTTATGATTATTAAGTCTGTCAAGTGACATGTAACGTTTATTGTTACAAAGATCACATTTAAATTGCTTCTGAGGTACCCGTCCTGTATGAACCTGCATATGTTTGCGTAAATTGCTCTTATCTTTAATATATTTTGAACAAACAGAACACTTGTTGACATCTTTACGTGAGTGATTTGCATCTAAATGCCGTCTTAAATGAGATTTCTTATGAAAGGGTTCCAAACAAATTTGACATCTAAAAGGTTTTTGTGCCGGATGTACTCCTGTCAAATGTGTGTTAAATTCAAGTATGGTAGGATAGCTCTTTCTACAATGAGGACAGTGAAATAATTTACGACATATGGCTGCACTGGAATCACAAAATGGGTCTGAACAATCATCACAAAATGAATCTAATCCTATAGGTGGTGTCGCTGTTTGATAATGTTCTAAATCACTTTGTAGCGGATCATCATCTGGAGTACCAGCTCCACTGGGCTCTTGTTTGATTTTAGCTTGATCGCTATTTTCTGAAAAATCATCTTGTGATTGAACACCACGTGATGTGCCTGCTAACATCCACCAGGGATTGTAATGCCATGCTCCCAAACCTGATTGCACTGACTGTCCTTTTATATCGCTTGGTTTCGTTTGAGTTTCGGCGTTCGAAAATCCGGGAAAACTAGGCAATTCTTGATGTTTAGATCTTGACGACTCAAATATACTATGTTGCGATATTAAATTTTCGTAGTCGCCAGAGTCTAATTTTTTTTCATTTCGATCATTTCCGTCACGTTTAGACATATTTATCCCAGTGCCTGAAAAGACGTAGTTGTAAAATATCATAATTTTTAATACGTTAGTACATTATATATTCTTCACAAAAATTAACATAAATACTCATATTCCTTATTTGTATGAAAGTAAAAAGTTTTAAAAACAGATTTAAATTTTGGAATATGTTTGTAAAATTTTAAAAGTACACAAAAGTAGGCTTTGTTATCAAGTAAACAAACAGTAATAAGATTGAAGAGCTAGATTCAACATTAATATGGTATATAAAAATATGTAGACCCGTTTAACGTTTAGCAAATATATAACCATGTTTTTTTGCGTATTTTATGTTAAAACATACATACATTTACTGACCTTTCCATAGAAGATTATAACAAATTTCTACACTGAACGGCCATTTTGTTTGATTTGCGTTGATTTTTTTATTTAACTGGCTTTACGGCTCTGGGATCTTGTTCTTTTGAGTATGGAGTGTAGAGTTGAGAAGAACAGACTGTATTAAAGAGTCCGTAGGAAAGCGTTAAATAAGTATAGCGCCACTGTAGCTAGAGGGTAAACTTTAAATAACTTTTTGTATGTTTTATTGTACATAATTTCACCATAAAAACTCTTTTTATATTAAAAGTTTCTTTTTAAATAAAAAAAATCTTTTTTATAATAATTATTTTATTGTTGGTTTAAAAATGTTTATTTTCAAAATCACACTGACCGTGTTTCACAGCGATTTTTTCTAGATTATATTTACCAAATTATTTTAGAAAACGTGAGTAGTTGAGGTTTTAAATACTGCAGTTTCATTATCTACTCTAGACACCACAAATATTAAATTCCTCAACTCAGCAAACATTTCTACGTCGACAACTTCTACGTTTTTTCATACCCTCTAGTAGCTAGAGGGTATGAAAAAACGTAGAAGTTGTCAGCCAGCACTGTTGTGAAGGGTTTTTGAACTGTTATTTATTGCTTACAGACGGACACTGTTTTAACTATTCTTCTATGAAAGATGTTTCTCCTTACTTCTACACTCCATGCTTCTGAGCCTACTATTTATGGAGTGTAGAGGTAAGGAGTATAGACTCTAAATAAGGGTAGCGCCTTTGGAGTGTAGAAGCAAGGAGTACTAACTACCAACTCCCATAGTAGAATAGTTGAAAAAGTGGCCATCTGTAAGCAGTAAATAACACAGTTCAAAAATTCTTCACAACAGCGCTGGAGTAGCTCCTGGGATGAAATGAACTTAGCAGTTGTCGAAGGTTTAAGTGTGCTGCTAAACTGCTCAGGAGCTCTAAAATCTAAAATAATTTTATTTTGTAAATATAACCTCGAAAAAGTCGTCTATCCCACTAATATTTTTAGATGCGTTCTTTAAAGTATACGCCGTAAATATAGAGGCGCCACCCTTATTTAATGGTTTTCTATGGACACTTTTTAATACACAGTCTGTGCTCCTTACTTCTACACTCCATAGTAGCGCCCACAGAAATCTAAATAATAAGACAATAGAAATGCCTTCTACTGTCTTTTAATATCGGGGCGCGTATCGCCAGGTCGTAGATATCACACATAGACAAACAATAAATATACAATTACGCCTACAAATATCTCTAGCATTCATACAACAAAGATTAATCTATAAACTATTGCGTTAAGGAATATTTTATAAAAACGCAAAATCTCAGGAGGCGTAGCTACTCGGACCAATAATTTAAGTGTGCAAAAAACAGAGAATGACATTGCGCGCTCGCTTTCACTTGGGCATAATGCAGCGTAACGCACGTTTTGATAAATTTCTATTAAGCGTCGTCGATCTTCCAGGAGTCTTACACCAGGATATAACTAATTAACTGAAATTGTCTCAGTAATAGACGCTATTAGTCTTAGCTCTTAGCTTTAGCTTTTAGACATTTTATAATTAGAAAAAAAGGGGCATAATAATACGTTATGAATAAATATATCCATTTATCTTTAATAACCGGATCTTTTGAAAACTTATAATAAAAGCATTGTATTAAATAAACAGATGTATAAATAAAATGAATACAACATTATACCAATAATGTACAGCAAACAAATGAATATATGTATGAGTGACATATTTATCATTTTTTATTAGTTTTAAAGATCTGTAACTGACTTTCTGTTGTTTGCTACTTTTCAGTTTCCCGGCTTCTTACAGATCGAATCAAGACTACCCTACTACTACCCTTTCAATATTATTACTTATCCTTACAATATAACTGATTAAAAATTCATCAAGTAATTTAAAAGTACAAACAAACAGATAATCACCGATAAACGGTTAACGTTATAAAATATTTAGAAAGAAAAAAGTAGAAAGGTGTTAATAAATATTTAACGAAAAATCACATTTAATTCCCGTTTCTTTAAAACTAGGCAAGCCAAACATAAAAAATTATCGATACAAAATAGTTGTGTCACGTAACTGACTCGTATTCGACTCCTACGGCCATGGTCTAGGAAATTTACGTACGCAACAATTTTGTTTATTGCCCATACTATAAATCCATCGCTGATTTTAGCTGTCGCACTCGTAGACATGAACTAGCTTAGGAGTCAATGGATATTGAAATGTGAAAACAATTACAATTTCGGAGACAATCGTAGTAGTGGAGGTGGATAATTTTATTTAAGTATATTTCATTAAACACAACATTATTTAAAACACTAAGTACTTATTTATGAAATGCTATACCTTTATTTGAAAATTTGCAAGTTGTGGAGGAATTTCCGCAGTTGGATATGACTCAAAACACTATTTTTACGTCTCTGCGTCCAAAACAACACTGGTGACCGAAACAAACGCTCCTCGCACGCTTGTGGCCTACGAGTCACATGTGCGGCGACAAGGTAACGCGCTTTTACGACTTCTTTTTGTATTTAGATTTCTGTGGGGACGGGTCTAAATTTTAAAAAACTTTTTATATTATTTTTTATTGCACACACTCACCATAATTCTTTTTACAATAATTATTTTATTGCCTTCAAAATTTTTATTTTTAAAATCACTCTCAATTTGTTTTACGGCAATTTAACATACCCCGTAGCTACGCGAGCGCTGTAGTGGAGAGTTTTTGAACTGTTATTTACTGTTTACAGATGGACACTTTTTCAACTATTCTCCTATGGGAGGTGGTACTCCTTACTTCTACACTCCATACTACTACTGTTTGAGTTGATTTCATATACACACACAGATTAATAAATCTGTATTCTGTAGGTAGCAAGCTATTTTTATTAAGATTTTTTTGCTTGGATGCTTTTTCTTTACGCCTTGTCTTCATTTAATTTGAAATCTTCGTTTTTATAGATTTTTTGAATACAGATCAACCCAGCGCAGCGGATAGTCAATGACGAGAGTCACTCAAGTTCACAAGGGGCTTGAGCGAATAAAATAACTTGAGGTTTTTATCAAGCACTTACTTCTTAGTTTACTCTAATAGCTCACACGTGCAGACACTTAATACACAATACCTCATCATATTTACGTATCAAAATTCACTTCAAACAGGAGCAACAATCCAACGGCCGTTAAGTTAACGCTAAAACTCCTGCAACAGCTATTCCTTTAAATGCCATGGATTAAAGCAAAGCAATTTTGTGTTATCCATAACCTGATCTAATTAAAAGTAATAAAAAGTTTATTGGTAGCACAGTCTTTATATTTAAGAAAAGATAAAAAATAAATTTCATTATTTATAAAGTGATAATAAAAAATTTCAGATTTCCCAATGACGAAGAAATTAGAACCAAATGAAATCAAACATTGCATACAACTTCCATAAAAAATATCAAAGTTTAATACAGATATTAATAGTTATTTTGGAACCATCCGCTAAATAAAATAAAATGATATGTCTTCCCTAATTTGAAGAGCTTCTCCAGCCCTCCCTCAATTGCGTGCACTAATCCCGTCACCACCAATCCCAGCACCACTGCTCCCAACACCACTACTCCCAACACCACTATTCCAGGAAAGACACACTATCGACGATAATACGATCATCGAACATCCCTAGTAGGCATGTAAATTCACTCTTAAAAAATCGATCTCTGAATCGAAGATACTAGATTCAATTATCGATTAAATCGAGGATTAAAAGATCGATTTTCGATTAATCGCGACACTTTCAAATATGAAATTTCAAGAATTTGCGATTTTTTATTTAATTGAACATTAATATTTTTTGAAATTAAAATATTAGTAATCTTATTAATTAAAATTACTAATATTCCTTTTAACCTCTCTTGGTAAGCTTTAAACGTTTATTTTAGGGGTGGTTCGTCACTCGATCCCTTTTTTTACAAAGTAATTACATGTATCACTTTTATTTGACATTCTAGGCTAAAAACAACAACAATAATTTAACAAAAGGGCAAACTGCAACGTAAATTTCTCGAACAATCTGTTTCAATCTATTAACTCGCTATTTATCAAATTGAAATGAATGCTACACGAACACAATACTGGTTATTTCCTTACTATAAACCTCTATAAATTTCAACATATAATATTTATTTACAACATCTAGATATATAGAAAGTACTCCGTCTGTATTTACAGCTCACAATATGTATGTTTTTGATAATGAAGTAAATTCGCAAGTTCACAGTTCAAACAGGTTCACAGCTATAATATTAAATTGTAGTATGTATATGTAGTTTTGTTCACAGCACAGATTAAGTTAGACCAACATTCCACAGGTAAGAATAGAATTAGAAATTTAGAAATGAAAATGAAGTGACAACTTTTCGATATTGTTGGATGCGTTCATAAATATTTATTTTATTCAAATATGTAACGTAATTAACGCACACCTTCAGACACCCCAATTAGTATATTATGTTATAACCATAATACATACACTGAATTTTTAATTAAACATTTTTATGCACTGATTATTTATCAAATTTGTTATACTAATTCCGGCAGAATGTTGTGGTCACAGTACAAATCCACGAACGCAAAGACTTTAACGTGCTTGAAATAAAGTTCATTTTTCTTTATTTTTATTGAATGGCAGAATTAGTAACAATACAAATAAAACTGCACTCTTAAGAGTCTTATTGTCTTAATTTACGGTCCATTTCAGTTTGTTTTGACTGTACAGATTTAGTGTGACTGTAATTTACATAGTTTTAATTATTTTTGGGATAAAAAATTACCTATATTAAAAATGATAGGAATCGATTCAGTAAACAATTCTGAACAAACTACTTTCTCAAAGTGCGTTAATTATGCTACGTGTTGTATATTGCGTTCAAATTATCAATCAAGTAAGATCGGTTGTTTTTGCGTCCCCCAACAGCAAAAAATTAAAAAACTGCGGCATCTTACTCCAGCAAGTTTGGGAATTTTATCGCTGGTTCTAGAATCAGATGAATCGGTCCGATTCGAGAGGTTTTTGAATCGATTCAGTGAATCGATGCGGTACTCTGAATCGATCTAAAATTTATTTTTTTGCTCCAAAGAATCGATTTTTCGATTTTAGATCGACATGCCTAATCCATAGCCCTACCCCTACCTTCTTGCATTTAAAACAAAGTTAAAACCACAGACATATCAATCCGCCTGTGGCATCACTTCCGAGCGGTCGCATCCAGGTAGTCCGCGCTTTCGTTCCTGTACGGTAGTGCTCTCCCGCTCTCGCGCCTCCGCTGTCCCGCTCGCGCTGTGCAGCGCCGACGCAGTGCTCAGTCCACCGGCGGCATCGTTCTCGGACGGTCGCCTCCTGGTCCGGGTCTGGTGTCTGGGGTCTGGTGGTCCGGGCTCCCGTACAGTACGGTCGGGCGGGCTCGCGCTCACGCGCCTCCGCTGTCCTGCTCACGCGGAACAGCGTCGAGGCTGCCGGTGAGTCACTTTCTCGCCACAGCTCTTGCCCCCCTGTCTTCGGGCAGGGAGGTCTGACTGACTTCCGCTTTTCATTTTCATTTTTCATTTTCACTTGTCATTTCATTTTCATTATCATTTTTTTTGTGTACTGTCATCTTTCTTGTGTTCTTGCATTACTATTACGTGCATAGTGTGTTGTAGTACGTCTCGCGTTCTAGTCCCTGTTCTACCGAGAGCAGGGACCCGTCTTCACCTTTACTTTACTTAGCTTAGCTTACTCGACCGAAATGGCCAACTCCAGCTTCACTGAGTCCCTAGCCGCCCTCATTACCCAATACGGGTTAAATGGCAATGAGACGGTCATCGCCGCCATCGCCACCATCGCCGCCCAGGCTCCCCTCCCTGCCCCTCAGGCACTCATTCCGCCGCCAGTAGTACAGTCATACCTCGAAACGAGGAACTCCTTTGCCCCACTCGAATCTGCCCCCTTAGAAATGGAGTACGCATGCTCCGAATCCTCGGCACCGACCTCCCGGAAGAGGCCCGCCACTACCTCAGGCTCCGGTTCATCGGAGTCCTCTGACTCCGAAGGAACCGGGGAAACCAACTTCACCACCGTCACCTCCAAGCGCAACGGAAAGCGCGCCGCGATAAAACGCACCCCCCCCCACTTCAGCGGCCCCTGCCGCTCCTTCAACCTCCGCAGCCCTCGACGCTGCCCCCGTCCCACTGATGTCACTAGACATCCCCACACCATCCAAACCAGCCTCTCGTTGTGCTCCAGTACTAGCGAAGAAGCAAGTCCCGCCCCCTGTCTTCCTAAGAGACAAGGCTAAGTTCACCCACTTGTCTAAGACCTGCTACGACGCAGGTATTAAATACGATCATGCCGTCAACCTCGGGGAGGCGATTAAAATCATCCCAAGCTCGATCGAGGACTTCCGCGCAATCACCCGGCTATTCACGGCCGAAAGGGTATCTTACCACACGTACGCTCTTCCTGAAGAGCGTAAAGTCAGGGCCGTCATCAGAGGCGTCCCATTCAAATTCTCTAACGAGGAAATCCTTGAGGACCTTAAGTCCCAAGGTTTCCCCCGTAGAAGCAGTGCATAAAATGCACAATAGAACGGGCAAGAGATACAACCTTGCCCTAGTAATCCTGACAAACGTGCCGGAGGCTAAAGCCATCTTCCGGCAGGTGCGCACAGTGTGCGGCCTGTCAAGGGTGAAGGTGGAGCCCCCACATAGGCCCGGTTTCCCGGCGCAGTGCCGCCGCTGCCAACTTTATGGTCACGCGGCGGCCAACTGCTCCGCCCCACCCAGGTGCGTGAAGTGCCTGGAACCTCATAACACTAAAGAGTGTCCGCGGCCCAAAGACGCCGAATCCCCGCCTGCCTGTGTCCTGTGCAACCAGACAGGATACCCGGCGAACTACAAGAGTTGCCCACGCGCACCTCAACCTCGCCCCAGTAGGAAAGCTCCACCGCCGGTGAATGACCGCTCATTCCCGGCCCTCCAACAACGGCCCCGTCAGGGCCCTTCTCAGCCTATCCAGGGCTTCCCTCGACCCTCTCAGGGTCCCCCTAGGCCCCCCTCAGGGTCACCCTAGGCCCCCCTCAGGGCATAATTGGGCCCCCTCCGGGCTTCTCCAAGCCAATGCAGCCTCCAGTCTTTTCCTGGGGGCCCAAAAGGCAGACCCACCGCGGACAACCTCGTACGCACACGAGGCGGAGCCCACACCCGACGACTACAACACGCTATATTCCGCGATTAGGAATATCGATGTTAGGGAGATCACCGTTATAGCACTCAAACTGCGCGTGGCGAAGTCCCCTCAAGAGCGTCTCCTCGCTCTTGCTGAACACAACGATCTTCTGCTAGCGTTGTAAGTTAAGTTAACTTAATTAACTTAACTCCAATGTCTGAGCAAATTAACCTACCAAGATCCCACGGTCGTATCAAACCTAAGGGTTTATCGCTTGTATCATTTAATATTCGCGGCTTGCGAAATAACCTTCCAGAGCTTAAGCTCTTTCTTCGAAATCGTGAAGTCGATTTCCTCCTCCTACAGGAAACTAATCTCAAAGCTAAGGACACTAAAGGCCTTTCTATTAAAAACTTCTCTCTTCTTCGTAATGACAGACCCGACCGCCGAGGTGGCGGAACGGCCATCTATTACAAGAAGACACTTCATTGCTCCCCCATTTCCACTCCGCAGCTTACCAACATGGAAGCTACGGTATGCAGGCTAGCTATGACTGGACATCAGTCCATCCTCATAGCCTCCTGTTACATCCCTTCAGGAACCTATCCCCTCAAAAAAGATTTTGAGGCCATTTTATCCTTGGGCAATTCAGTCATTATGTTTGGAGATTTTAACTCCAAGCATACTGAATGGACATGCCGCACTACGTCCCCTAGTGGCAAGATACTGCTCGATATCACGCAGTCTCTTGATATTACCGTCCACAGTCCTCTCGGTGTTACTCACTTTCCCGATAACACCGATCACGCACCCGATGTATTAGATTTTGCGTTACTCCAAGGAGTTTCTCTCAACCTCAGAGCAATCGAGACACTAGACGATCTGGGTTCAGATCACCGACCGGTCTCCCTCATTCTTGGCCATCAGCCACCTCCCCCAACACACACGAAAACCTTCACTAACTGGAAGGGATTCAAGGAGTCCCTAGCTAAAGCTCTGGACTCACAGGATTCTACCATCCCCATACCGTCGGACTTAGACAGTCCCGAAAAAATCGACACCGCGGTCGATTCACTCTCCACCCTTATTAAATCCTCCCTTAAGGAGAACGAAAGGGTCGTCCCGGTTGCTAACAATAGTGGGCTTCCCCTACATATTAGCAACCTATTAAAAGCCAAAAAAGCTGCTTTCCGGAGAGCAGCAAAATATCCCACCCCCGAATACAGGCGCGCGGCCAATCGTCTTCAACGAAAACTCCGCTTCCGCCTCTCTGAATTTCAAGATCTCGAAAAGAGTAAGCTCATGGAGAATATCTCTCCATCTCACACAGCGTACTATCAGATGGCTAGAGCCCTCCGCATAGACGCTATCACCCACACTCCCCCCTCTCTCCCGTCCCGACGGCACGGTTGCCTTCGAGGACGAGGAAAAGGCTGAGTGCTTTGCAGATAGCATTGCCGCTCAATGCTCTCCTAGTTCTCAACCCGTCGACCCCTCACACGTCCAGGCAGTGGAGGATGAGGTCCGCCGCCGGAACTCACCCCCCACGGCCTCCGAACCTATCTCTGTGTCCAATGATGAGATTTCATCCCTCATCAAAGGACTTAAGCCTAAAAAGGCTCCGGGCGCGGATGGCATCTCCAACCAAGCCCTAAAACACTTTCCCGAGCAGGTGTTAACCTTTTTATCTATTATCTTCAACGCCTGCTTCAACCTTAGTTATTTTCCCACTACGTGGAAAGAGGCTACTGTGATTGGAATTCCCAAGCCAGGCAAGCCTCTCAACCTCCCCTCCAGCCATCGCCCCATTAGCCTCCTCAAGGCAATGGGCAAGCTCTTCGAAAGAGTCATCCAAATTCGTATGAGGCGCTATCTGTTTCCCACAGACGGCGACCCTCTTATCATTCCCCATCAATTCGGTTTCCGAGCCAAACACTCATGTCCCCAACAAGTCCACCGCATTGTGGAATATATCCTCAGCGGTTTCTATCCTCGTCGTCATAAGACCATCGCGGTCTTTTTCGATATAGCCAAAGCTTTCGATAGAGTCTGGCACACAGGCCTCATCTACAAGCTCTATAAAATAGGTCTCCCCGATCGTCTAGTTCGTCTCGTGGCCTCATACTTAAAACATCGTACCTTTCGTTTTAGACACGAAGGCACGCTATCCTCACAGCGAACTATCAAGGCTGGTGTCCCTCAGGGCTCAGTCCTTGCTCCTCTGCTGTACATCCTGTTCACCAACGACATTTCGATCCCGTCGAAAGGTGTTCAACTCTCCCTCTTTGCAGATGACACTGCTATCTACTGCAAAGGCGTCTCACTACCCTTTATACGGAACAAGATCCAAAAGTCAGTTGATGACCTAGGAGCTTGGTTCAAAAAATGGCGCATCGATGTGAACCCGGAGAAGAGCTCCGCCGTCCACTTCGATTATAAACGACGCCGTCTCAAAAACACTCCACCAATACGTATGCTAGGGACCCCTGTCCCCTGGCATACGTCCGCCAAATATTTAGGTGTCACTCTAGACACAGGGCTCACTTTCAAGCCCCACGTCAAAAGAGTAACCCGTCACGCACGATTTTATCTGAGTAGGCTCAACAGCATGTTGGGCCGACACAGTAAAATGTCCCTTCGAAACAAGCGTACCCTTTACAAGGTCTGTATACGACCAGTCATGTCCTACGCGGGCCCCGTCTTTACCCACGCTAACCCTAATATTTTAAATGAACTCCAAATAGTTCAGAACCTCTTCTGTCGTCGAGCTGCGAACGCACCTTGGTACGTCCGTAATGCCGACCTTCATCGGGACTTAGAGCTCCCAACAATTCAACAATTTTTTAAAAAACTCTCTGAGAACTTCTTCAAAGCCTCAGAGTCGCATCCAAACCATTTAATTCGTGAGGCAGCTTCTTATGCAGCCCCACCCCCCTCTCGCTATCGTGTCCGCAGGCCGAGAAACTCTCTCTCGGACCCGCCTAATAAACTTTCAAACGACCTGAACTGTCTCCTGGCGGCTCAGGCCAACTCTAATTAAATAAAATTATTGTAATAACTAACATTAAATTGCCTTCGTAGGCACTCCCTCAGCGGCACTTAGCCGCCTGCGCCCTCTTTTCCCAAAAGAGGGTCGCTCATGATAAGGCACAATAGAGCTTAATCAGCCGGTTGCCTGTCCCCAAAGGCGGTTTTTAGAGGGTATCACTTAGGGTCCCCGGTAGGACAGTGAGCCCCTCATAACCACGATAGACCGGCTATCGTGGTATGCGTAATGCATTTTCCGCCTCCCTACGTATAGGGTAGCCCTTTAATTGCTTCGGGCGCAAAAAAAAAAAAAAAAACACAGACATAGAGCAGACCGCAGAGTACTTTTGTATCTCTCGGCTAGAGAGTACTATATTGTTTGCTTTGTATAAACTAAATAATAAAACTAATTTCATAGATAAGAGTGATTTAATTTATATATGTACAATGTACAATGTTCAATATATCATTAACGATAACGTCAGATAACGTGTAACTGAAAAAATAGGAGAGAAACATCAAAACATAATTCTAGCCAATTCTAACTATGGAATGGTTAGGCTCAACTATTTTAAAAACGTTTTGGAGGCCAACTGTTAATGTAGTAAGGTTATAAATTTTCTACGAGTAAAGTGAGTACACAATATTTTAAATAGTTTATATATATCTATTTTTATTTTTATTAAAGAACGAGGTACCATGCGGATAAAACCCGACTTGTAAGACGGTACGGATATGAAGAGAAAATTTGGTGTGGGGGCTTATTACCTCGAACAGTGGGAAAACCATTGCCTATTCCCGAGTACAGGTTTGTTATTGATATAAATTTATGCAAATTGTTATAAAATATATATTGTTAAAATATTATATCCGAAGTTATATTATCCGGTATAATACTTTAACATTATATTTATATTTGTATAATATAAGTATTTATATTATATATGTAGTGTTTTTATTCTTTGATACTATGGTTCTTGGTTCTGTATATAATAATCTGCCAAGTATTTTCTCTTAAAAACAAATACCTACTTTAAAAAATAGATATATATGCACAAATATCACTATGAAATTGATGATATTAATACTGTGTGAGATCTGAGAGTATAACTTGTGATTCTGTATAATAGTTTGTAAGAAAATAATCATTGTGCTTTTGACAAAATTATGCTAATTTGGCACTTAAAAGTGAGTAGTATAATATGGTTGATGAGGGGGTCTTGGCTCTGCACTCTTAAACCCTCTTGTTTAGGGTAGTGGGTGTGGACAAATCTCATTAGATGTTTATGTTATGAAAGCTAATGATTGATATTTGGGTAAGGCCATAGATTTTGCCACTTAGTAACATACAGTAACATAGAAGTAAACCTCTGCACATCAAATAAAAACATACATACAAACGGTCCCAAAATCGTAGCACCCTGGTTCGAGTCCTGTCTTCGGTCTGACTTTTTTCCTTTTTTTTCAAGTTTCCTTCTTTTGTGAGAAAATCTATTATTTCAAGCCCTTTTTAGTATTTTTTTAAAGCACGAAAATTTGAATTTAACTAATTGCACTCATGATTTTTTGTTCAAATAACTAGTTTAGTTTTTTCTATTATGTCAGTAAGATCAAGAAAATATTATTCATATTTCATCAGTATGTAATTTGTATTATTAATACAAATTATAATAATTTGCAAAACACAATTTCCAAAAAAAAAATACCA
The DNA here is from genome assembly GCA_907164705.1 of Parnassius apollo. Taxonomy (NCBI): domain Eukaryota; kingdom Metazoa; phylum Arthropoda; class Insecta; order Lepidoptera; family Papilionidae; genus Parnassius; species Parnassius apollo. Next base: position 8,018,411 of record CAJQZP010001367.1, on the reverse strand, counting down.
GGTCATCCAGGTACTGTACAATAAAAATTTATATTTACTGTTGAAATCGTCAAAATTCACAATTAAAATTCATTGCTTTAAAACAAGCATGCACCTTTGACAGACTCCAGAGATGACAAGATGGTGTCTTTTCTTTTTTTATTGTGCTGCCTGAATACTTGGTATTGCCTATGCAATTACAAAACACTTCCAAACTGTGCTGCTATGCTTTTTAAGTTAAAATTCTGGTAACATACAAAGTAGTAACATAGAAGCAAAACATAGAACATAAATTTAAATAGTAATAAATCTATAAAAAATGTGTTTTTAAAGATAAGTAAAGCACGATGTACTAGCTTAACATTGAGACATTTCAGATAGTCACAAATTAATTAAATGTTCATTATAAAAATATAAGTTTTATAGTGTAAGTAAAAAAAGACATCATGTTTTTTGTTAAATTTGGGGGTCTGGACAAATTTAACTAGTTGTATTTTTTTTATGTACAACTTACATAATTTTAAGAATGTGGTATAAGAGTTTTAGAGATTTATAACCTAATTAAAATACCTTCATTTTAGCCACTATGTTGTTTTTATAAGCAATCAATCAATATATATATATATATATATATATATATATATATATATATATATATATATATATATATATATATATTTCTTAAAAATGGTGGCAAAATCTATGGCCTTACCCATTTAATGATGATTTAGTGACATAAAGATTAATCAAAATAGGCCACTTATATTTATATCATGCTACTTTGGATTTTCAGACCTGGAAATGTGTGGACTGAACGTAAAGCATTGTTTGGTCAAAATGACTACATTGATATTTTAGGACCTGGCAATCTTCATCCAGTTAAAACACTTTATAGTGTGCCTTCGTGGATCAGAGGAGTTAGTGGCCATGAGTATCATGTAAGTGTAAAATTTTATTATTTTCTGATACAATTTGTGTAAGCAGCTATATTATGTTTGTAGCACAAATGGGTCGGCTTGAATGGGGTAGGATCACGCTCCTACAGAATACCAACGAAAAATAGCAGCATAATGCTACTGTGTTTCATATGGTGCGTGTAGGAGAACCAAAGACCCTTTTACTGGAAACGTGGCTATCCATCTTAGTCCTCAGAGGTGACAACATATCTGCATTTTCAATTTTAATTGAGGATGAATGTAGACGTCTAAAGGCCACAGCAATAACTAAAATCATCAGGTGGACTGTGTATACTTGTTATAGTCAACCATGTCAGACTTATTGCACCAAGCATGCCAACCAAAAAATAAGAATGTACAATATTCGGTCTTAAAAAAATCGATATTGATTATTTAGTTGATAATCATTTACAGCTTGCTTAGAATAATGTAAAAACCAGATAATACCAGAACAATGTAAAAACGGATAATTTAAAACACAATATTTATTAGTTTCTTCGTATTTGTTGTTATTGCTTATTTCTAGAGGCAAAGTTATAAAAATTTAAGATTGAAAAGATTAAAAATAAATTTATTCAATCACTTTCAGTACAGCTAGTTGAGCTGTCGTTGTTTACATTAATTATTATTGGATTTTCAATAATGCCGTCAAAATTAATGTCTCAAAGTCATCCATAATCAATTTATTTGTTTTTTCTACCACTTTTGCCTAATCATCCTTTGTGACATTGGCACATGCTTCAACGAATATAGAAAAAACAATACAAAAAGTTAAAGCCGAGTCACAAAATAAGAAGACAAACACAAAATTACGCACAGTAAGCTCCTGAAATGGTGGGTGATTGAAATTATGCAGTGGTTTTCTTTTCAGCGCTGTCTTGTATATGAGTTTTTTTTGCCTACACAAATTTATGTTGACAAATTAAAAAAATAAACTTGCTTTATTCGTGATTCATGTAATTTAAGGAATTTTAAATATAAAAATTAAATTATACAAATAATACATTAAAAAATTAATGATTCGATTATTTGAATACTTTTACCGATTATTTGAATATTTTTGCCGATTATTCGCATAACAATGAATATTAATCATCCAAACACTATGGTAATGTACATAGCGACATATCATTGAAACGACGTCAAGTAGGAGTAACGTCACGGACGCCCGTCCTGAGATACATAGTTAGTGAGTCGGAAGAGTTTATGTAAATTTAAAATTATTTGGACGTTGTTTAAGTTAGAATTTTTGTGCAAAAGTTAAACATCTGTGTACTGCGAACCTTATATGGTGTTTATTCACTAATCACTAAACACATTAGAGTGTTTAGTGATTAGTGAATAAATAGTAAAAAAAAACAACATTTACATATTAAAAACATTTTATTTTTAAATGTCATCGAATAAAATTTAATAACATAATACCGTCATATAGTACTGATCAACACAGCTCCATCTCACGCTTCCGTTGTGTACTAATAAATCAACGCATAATTTTGCTTTATCAACTACTCGTATTAAAACTTATTGATCATGGCAGTTAAGTGCAGTGCGTGCGGTAAATACATGTCTCCGCAAGATGGCGCTAATGTTACTTGTACAAAGTGCAATAAACAGCTACATCGTGCGTGTGTAGGCATCGCAGTGGGCGCCTCACTAATGCCATCCTGGGCTTGCCCTGAATGCAAATTGAAAGAAAAACGTTGCAACAAGGACACAACGCCGGTAAAACCCGCAACAATTACTGTTGCTAATTCGAGTGAGGTTTCAAACCTCGGGGAGGAATTGCGATGTTTCCGAGAAGAAATGCGGCAAACCCGCGAAGAATTTCGGGCATTCAGAGAAGAACTTCAGGACATAAGAAACCTTGTCAGCAAATGCGATGCTCGTTTAGATAAGCTCGAGAACACGGTCCAAACTATCCTGGAATCACAAGAGCAATATGGCTCTCAGGGATTCAAAATTGAAATCCTAAAACTCGAGTCGACCGTCAATCAGCTGCAAGCCGACTTAAACGATAGGGACCAGGAGTTGCTTGCAAATGACGTCGAATTAAGTGGCATTCCAGAAGAGAGTGGGAAGAACCCAACACACTTGGTTCTATCAGTTGTGACCAAGCTTGGTGTTCATTTGGAGGAAAAGGAACTGGTCCATTGTATGCGAGTGGGGGGCGCCCGCCAGGATGCCACGTCTCGTCCGCGGCCCATCGCTGTGCGGCTAGCGCGGCGCGACGTGCGTAACGACGTGCTGCGCGCTTCCCGCGTCCAACGGTCTCTAACAACCGAGGCTCTAGGTCTTAAGTCCGCACCCTGCAATATCTATATAAACGAACGACTGACTAAAACAAATAGGCAGCTGTGTCGCATGGCACGCGAGACAGGCCGCAAGCAGATATGTTTGGACGAAGGGAGGCCGAATTTTTGCACGTCGGGAAGCAGGAGCTCCAATAAATCGCATTCGCTTCAAAGCGGATATTGCTAAGGTTTTTGGGTCCGAATTTGTTCGATCACCATAACTGTCTCTCAGTTTACCTACAAAAATGAATTAGTGTTTTTAATTTCTTTATTTAATTTTGTAACTATTTACTATCGTCAAGTGTTTTGTGGGTACTCGTATATACCCATAGTTATTAATAAGATTTATTTACAACTTCGAAATAATACGAAATCCCATTTAAAAAAATATATAGTTGGGCCAAGTTATCGTAATAAGCTATTTGTATTTCCATTTACAGTTATAAAATATTTGCTACCCATATACATTATTTGTTATAGTCTTTTGAATTTTATTAGTGCATCATTTGTTATTAACTGTTTGCCAAACAAAGTAAATGTCTTTTTACATTACTCAGACTTTATAAAGCTTGACGCTCATTGTTGTTGTTATTATGTGTGTAGTAGGACAATGTCTACAGGGCCGATACATATGTATGTTACTTCCTTTATAAGCTTTATAGGCATTAGTTATTTAAATGTAAGAAAATATGTATATCCCCTAAATCCTACCCGTTATAATTATTTGCTAAATTCAGTTAACATTCTTAAAATATCACAAACCTACAACAACATAAATAGAGTAATGAAACAAGCTCAGATTAGGAACAATTATTGTGAGTATTACTCTGATATTTGTTGGTCAAAGATGTCAATTGTGAATATACTTTTATATCATACAACATGACAAGTAATCTTAAGTTAGGGCATCTAAATGTAGGTTCACTAGGTACAGGCCATGAAGAACTAGTAGTAGCTATATATCGCCACGCTGTCGATTTAATGGCGATTAACGAAACTTGGTTGCATGAGGGTGAGGAAGCGCGCGCGCCCGCGGTGCAAAGATACCGGTTACGTCACATTCCCCGACCGACCAATGTGCGCTCGCGAGGTGGCGGAGTTGGCTTCTACATACGGCAGGGTCTAGCTGTACCCCCCCGAACGGGTTCCCGCCTTGTCGTGGCGGGGGGGCTTAGTAGCCGTGGCTTGGTCTCCCACGGTGAACAAAGAGGAACTCACGTGGCTGGCCCGAGGTGAAGGGCCGGCCTGAGGTGGCCGCTCCGAGTGGGCTTGGGGAGCCCACTTCGGGTGTGTGCTGGTGGACTGCAGCGAGTGGGGACTCGCGCACCCTCTACCGCTGCAGCCGAGGTGGAGTCGCGGAGGAAGAGGAGTGTTGGTATGGCGATGCGCCACTCGCCCTATCCTTCGCGACTCAAACGGGGCCGCACCGTTGATGCGGTGGTGGTGGGGCTGCGGGGGGAGAGGATTGTCGGTATTGCGAGGCGCCGCTCTCCCTACCCTCCGCAGCCGAATCTTGGTTGGCGGCGGAGCCATAGACCAGATCCGCCGCTGGGGTCGGGAAGGCTAGTACTTCTAAGTGCTCGTTTTTCCTGGCCCCATGGCCTTTGTGCATCGGACGCGGGGGCGTCTGTTGCACAGACGTAGTTGGAGGCCGTGGAGGAAGGCGCGCCATGTGTTCTGGTGCGCCTTACCTGGGAAGGAGAACGGGGAGGAATTTTCCTCTCCCGAGGAGGTGCTGCCATGGGGCGGCAGTCGCTGGTAGGGCCGCGGATGTGTGCGAAAGCGTTTCCGTAGCCCTGCCAATATGCGACAAAGGTGGAACACCATGGGGTTTTAGTCGGTGCGAGTCCGACATAACCCGTCCTTGCCCCCCGCGAGGCGGGTATGCGTAGGCATTTCCCCATGCAAAAAAAAAAAAGGGTCTAGCTGTTCGAACGTTGCCTCATCCTTCGACTCCGCTTGTAGAACAGATGTGGCTTGCTCTAACTATTAACGGTACTAAGATCGCGATTGGTACTGCCTATAGACCGCCATGGTTAAACGTAGACACATTTTTCGATTCTATGTCTGAAACTATCGGGACTCTTGCATGGTGCAATTATATAATCTTGTTAGGGGACTTTAATATAAATGTATTGAACACCACGGATAGTAATTATAAAAAACTTAGAGAATTCTTACAGTGCTACAAACTGAGCCAATGTGTAACTGAACCAACTCATTTCACCGATCATAGTCAAACCTTAATAGATATAGTTTGTACAGACACCCAGCAATACAATATTTTAGTTAATCACATACCCGATCTGAGTAGCCATGCATTTATTTGTTGTGAAATTAATTTCAAAAAGCCCAAACAAAAACCATTTATAATATCACGCAGAGACATTCCATTGATGTCGAACAGTTTTAATTAGATCTAAAGTCGATGAACTGGGAAACCATCAACACCCTGAATGACGTTAATGATATGGTATCTCTTTTTAACACAATGATGTTAACCATATTTGATATTCATGCGCCTCTTTGCACAAAAACTGTAAGACATTTACAATATCCCTGGATCACTTATAATATAAAAAAAAATTTGAAACTCCGGGATGAAGCTGGTTTAGTAGCACGTAAATCTGGTTCAGAGATACATAAGAACTATTATAAGGAACTAAAAAATACTGTATTGAGGCGCTTCGCAAAGAAAAACAGGCATACTATGACTACTATATCAACAATACTAAAATAGATCCTAAAGCCGACCATATGGCACATAAAAAAAATGTAAGGTTAAAAAGTAAACCAGAACTACCGTATCATATTTTTAATGAACCTAATTTAAATAATACCAGCTTTTTAAATGTTCCTGGACATGATCAAATACTTACTTCTAACACGTCTCTCTTTGAATCTCATATAAAAGTTTCAAGTAAATTTAAGCTAAAGACAGTACAGGAAATTGATATTTTAAAAATAGTACAGTCATTAAAATCAAATGCGGTTGGCATAGATGGCGTTAATATGCTCGAAATGTCAATACCCAACACAATATCTGTTATAACAAATATAATTAACAAATCTATAGAAACCCATACATATCCCACAGAATGGCAACACGCTTTGGTCAGACCTATTCCTAAAAACGCAAATCCAACTAACATGAAGGACATCCGCCCGATCAGCATATTGCCCTGTGTGTCAAAGATTTGAGAGAAGGTTGTGGTCGAGCAGCTAAGAAAGTATTTGGAAACAAATGAAATACTCCCTAGTTTACAATCGGGTTTTAGGCAACATTATAGTACAACTACCGCTCTGATTAAAGTAATCGATGATATTCTGTCAGACCAGGACTCTGGAAAAGGCACAATATTAGTTCTACTAGACTTTTCTAGAGCATTTGACTGCTTGAATGTACCATTACTTTTGTCAAAATTGCACTATTATCGTTTCGACGTAACTGCGGTGAAATGGTTTGAGAGCTACTTTAAATATCGCGCACAGCGAGTAGAAATTTCTGACCATAGAGGGTTGCCGCTAGTTTCCGATTTCAAGGTTGTGAAACAAGGTGTACCTCAAGGCTCAATTTTAGGACCACTTTTGTTTGCTATGTACTGTGCAGATATGGTAGATCACATCAAACATTGTAGATACCATATGTACGCTGATGACACACAGATTTACATATCATGTAAGCCTGAGGAAACTCTAATCAGCAATAAACAAATTAAACAAAGATTTAGAAGGCATTGCTGATTGGTCAAAATCGAATACTCTTGTTTTAAACGGAAATAAGTCAAAGTATATGATTCTAGGAACGGCTAAGCAAATTCAAAACATTGCGAGGTAAATCTTTCCAATATGGAGCATCGATTTCAAATCCCATTTTTTTTGTAGATAGTACTCACTAAAAGAAAGCGTTTTGCAAAGTTTTAGGATGCGGAAACTTACGGTTCATGAGATATATTTTTTTAAACTTTTCATACAAATTGGCAAATAACACGCAATTACATCAATTACAAAATGAATTTGACAAATCATTGATGTCAAACGTCAATTAGTGTAGGGTTCCGAATATTTTGAAAGTATCGATACGTACTCGATACCAAGTATCTTATCAAAAGTATCAATACTACTTAGTATCGAGTACATTTCGTTAATTTTGGAGACAGGGGGGGTAAGAAGCCGGGAAGTTGTGCTCCGGCGCTCCGTGGCAGCTCCGGCGCTGCGGGATGAGCAGTGCCTCCACCCTAGCGTAGGGAAGCACAGGCACCTGGGCTCGCCTTCGCAGCTTCGGCTTTTTGGTCGCCTTCGGCGACCAGCCTCAGCCGCTACGGCGACCTCGGTGCCTTCGCTTCCCTACGGCGGGCGGGCACTGCTCTCCCTCCGCGCCTCCGGGCTCTTATATACACTCTAAGTGTAGGGCAGACAAGACCACGTAAATAGTGGGGTGCTCTGATTCGGTTTTGGGTACTTTTTGAATATTAAATAAGTAAGTAAACACTTTATTGTAGTAAGAATTAGATAATACAGAAATTTGCAAACAATAAAATAAAAGTACAAAAGCTGTACTAATTAAAAATACAAACAAGTTGCAAACAATGAAATACAAGTACTAAGGTAGAACTTAAATAGAGTAAACTTTATTCTACTTTATATACATATATAATTGCACTTATCAGCTCTTCCTATGCATCTAATTGGTTTGTCATAATTTTTCGTCTCCAAAATTAACGAAATGTACTCGATACCAAGTAGTATTGATACTTTTGATACGATACTTGGTATCGAGTAGGTATCGATACTTTCAAAATATTCGGAACCCTACACTAACTGACGTTTAACATCAATCATTTGTCAAATTTATTTTGTAATTGCGTGTTATTTACCAATTTGTATGAAAAGTAAAAAAAAATATATCTCATGAACCGTAAGTTTCCGCAACCTAAAACTTTGCAAAACGCTTTCTTTTAGTGAGTACTATCTAAAAAAAAACATATGGGCTTTGAAATCGATGGTCCATATTGGAAAGATTAGCCCATTGCGAATCAACGGCTTCATGTCACCATAAAAGGGGAACAAATTGAACGTGTGACTGAAACTCGCAATTTAGGTCTGCTTATGGATGATCGTTTGCGCTTCGAGAATCACATACTTAATACTGCTAGAAATTGCTTCTACAGACTTAAAGTCCTGTAACAAATTAGAAATTTCCTGAACACAGATATTAGAATAAGGCTCTGTGACTTATTAATTATTTCTAAATTTAATTACATGGATGTAGTTTAAAGTCCTCGTCTATTAATACGTGGTCAAAAATTCATTCAGCGAGTTCAGAACGCTTGTGCAAGATTTTGCTTCGGGATACCGCCACGCACTCAAGTTACGCCGTACATCAACGAAGGCAACATTTTAAAAATGAAATATCGTCGTCACTTTAATTTAGCAACCCTATTGTTTAGGATAATTAAATATAATATGCCACCTTATCTCTTCCAAAAGTTGGTGTGGTCGCGCGACGTAAATTCAAAAATAACTCGTGCGTCGACTTATTCTCTCGCCGTGCCATTCCATCGCACCGCTGCTTTTCGTGGGAGCTTTAGGTACGCTGCCTCAAAGTGTTGGAACGACCTGCCGCCACCGCTTCGTAGCCTGAAAACAGTTAAAACCTTTAAAGAAAAATATAAAAACTATCTAATATCAACTCAGAAGAACATAGGCTGAAGCGTACTACTCACCAAAATGGGTACATAGCACAGGCGGTCAAGGTCGCAACTAATAAAGTTGAGTGATGATAATATAACCTTAAATTGGATACTGTTCGGATAGGTCCACTGACCGTAGGCTAAAAAAAAGTGTAATTTAGTGTCGTCAATCAATAACTGAGGTAATTTATGTATAAGTTTTAGAAATAAGTGTTAAAATATACATATATTAATATAAGAAAACAAATACAACGTAATAATAACTTTTGAAATAATGTAACATATTAATTAATAAAGTTAAGAGCACACTGGTAACAAGATTTTTGAAAATAAAAATAAAGTGCATGTATAATAAGCACATGTACATACCGTTGTTTGGTTTGAAATTAATAATTTCAGCATAGTTAGACGGATTGGTTTTAGAATATTATTGTGTATCACTCGCGGACGTCCGTACGTTATTATCCGTTCGGGCCCACTGAAAGCCAGCGCTGTTGCTCCGGCGACAGCATAAGCTGAGTGAGGTCCGTTTGTATGACGCGCCACAACATACTCGTACAATATGAGAAACGATTTTTTTTGTCTTTCTATTTTTTTTTAAATTATAATCTATAAGTATTAATACTTTTAAATTGTTTTATCCGTCAAATTGTTGTTTTGTTTCCTATTTTTGTTTTTGTTTGTTATAATGTTTATAATTGATGTGTCAAAATTTAAGTACCTACTGATGTTTGTGGCGTGCTGCAATAAATCTTTCTTTCTTTCTTTCTAAAAACAGTTGATACTTGTTATTTTGAATATTTTGCTTTGTGTGTAAGGTTCAAATTTAAATTAGTGGTAAAAAAAACTATACACGTTGTAAAGAAATATAGATAACTTTATAACTCTTCGGATTTACGTAAAAGGTTATTTTAAATTGTTTGAGTATGCTTGTGCAAAGTTATTGCGGAATGATTAATGTGAAATGTAAGGTATTTCTTAGATTTGTTTGACTAGCCTCTAGTCACCCTTATTTAATAAAAAAAAATTGTAAGTGGTACATATGTACTGAATTTGTCTTAATTTTTTTAACATATGGTGAAAAATCTTAAATATTCTGATCTTTAACCTATTCTACTAAAGATTTGAAGTGTTTTGAGCACATAATATTATACAGTATTGAATTTGTATTAAAAAGTAGCAGTTAATAAAAATCGTCAATTGAACTTCAGTTAATATTTTTTTGTAAATGTCTAGAGATAATATTAGTAACAGATGGCTGTTAGAAATGACAGAAAGATCACGTCGCCTCTGATAGAGTGCAGTATAACAATTTTTTTTCTTTTTAATGATTTCTACAGTCTAAAACAAATTGTACAACTTTAATAAAGGGTTTTCCAATTAGGACTTGACAATTTTTTTCAAAATAAAATGAAAACCATTTGAGATATTTCAAAAACTTTACTATCGGGAATGGGGTACATACAGAACATTTATGAATGGAACTCGACTTCGCTCATATGTCCACCGTGTGCACGTTTGCAGCGGTCGATTCGTTGGACCCAATTTTCCATGACTCGGCCACACATTTCGGCCGAAACGGCTGCTATTTCGTGTTCAATGTTGAGTTCTTCCAACGTCGTCGGCTTATTAGCATAGACCAATGACTCGACGTAGCCCCAAAGAGAAAAATCTAAAGGCGTTAAATCGCACGAACTAGGCGGCCAATCGACTGGTCCATTTCTTGGGATAACACGCTCATCAAACTTGTTCTTCAATAAATCGATTGTAACGTGTGCTGTGTGGCTTTTGGCGCCGTCCTGTTGAAACCACATGCTGTCCAAGTCCATATATTCCAATTCGGACCAAAAATAATCGATAATCATGGCGCGATAACGATCACCATTCACAGTAACGTGGCGACCACTATCGTCGACGAAAAAATATGGCCCTGTGACGCCGCCGGCATGCAAACCGCACCAAACATTTATCTATTGTGGATGAAGTGCTTTTTCATTAACTGCATGTGGATTTTCACCCGCCCATATTTATTATATATTTTGTTTATTGACAAACCCATTGAGCCAGAAATAAGCTTCCTCACTGAAGATGATTTTGCGATGAAATTGATCATCTTGGCGCATCTTTTCCAGAGCCCAATCGGAGAACGAACATCGCTTCGAATGATCCATCTTCTTTTCATCAGCTTCAATTATTGAGTGAGCCTGATCTTGTATGGGTGTAAAGTAAGATCCTTACGCAAAATTCGCCATAAAGTGTTCTTTGCGATGCCTAACTCTTGAGAACGCCGTGGAATTGACTGATTTGGATCATTTGCTACGGACGTTTCAACGGCAGTGATATTTTCGACACTTCGACCAACCCGTAGTCTCACTAGCACGGCAACATCACACAACGAATATGTACACTCAAACTTTTTCACTAAACTTGTTACTGCCTGTCTACTATGGCGAGAACTACGACCGAAAATCGGAGTTAACGCTCTTAAAGTAGCGGCCACCGACTTCGAATTTCTGTAGTAAATTTTTAAGATTTGCAGACGTTATTCGTTCGTGTACTTCACCATGATGAAAAGGTTATGTCTACTGAATAAACTGACAGTGACAGTTCGATGTTAAGTGAAAAGGTGCGTTCACAAACTAAATTCAAAATTGTCAAGTCCCTATTGGAAAACCGGTTATTAATAAAAAGTGAACATTATTAATGTAGTTGAAGTCAATTAAATACGCGTTATTAAGGATAATTTAAAAATTACCGGTCAGATCTTGATCGAGAACCAGCTTTCAAATAAAAAAATAATTATCAAAATTGGTTAACCTAGTAAAAAGTTCTGAGGTAACACAACATATGAAAATGCAGCCGAATTGTGAACCTCTTCCTTTTTTTGAAGTCGGTTGAAAAAATGTCAGTTCCATTGATTCTTATGTGTATGAGATAACCTCTATCTATTACTTGTTTTACATTGAACAAATATAAACATCTTGTATAATGCATTATTCAAAATGCCCAGGCTGATGATAAAGAGCAGTGTGACAGGGGTGAGACAGGAAAGACAAGATAGTTGTATAATAATAGTAATTTTCTTTGATCAAGACTATAGAAAATCAAATATTGGCAAAATCAACTGCCGAGTTGTTATGAAATAACTTTGTGTTTCTTGATTTATTCTTACTGTTAATGTATGTGTTATTTTTATTACAGATTCTGCTTAGAAAGAAGAAAATGTTTGCTAAAACTGGTTCACCGAAAATAAGACCAACCAAGTGGAAGGAACTAGAAAAACGATTATCATTTTTGTATAGAAAGCTTAATAGAAAGACTAAAACTGGTCCATCTCCAGATTAAATTTTTATGTTGCATTAAGAATGTATAGAAATATGTAGATTATGCAAACAATATGAATACACTATTATTAAATGTAATGTTTAAAGAATTTGTTTAATTGCGTGGGGAAGGGGTTATTCTCTTTGATATGTTGGCCTTTTAAATGTTATCACAAATAGTTATTCATATAACATACATATGTTACAAACTACTATAATGTAAATGAGCTCAAATAATGCCCACCTTTACTACTTGATACATGCCTTAAAAACTTTTACTCAAGATCTGTAGAGCACAATTAACGTCACCTGTAGTGATGAATCTACACAATAAGTCTTAGCCTTTACACCATAACTTTATATCAAAGAATGCATGTAGGGGCTGCTGGATGATAATTATAGTGATCAAACAAAGTAATCTTAAAGAAGTGGCTTGGACCCGCATTTGTCAAGAACAGTAACTTACAATTAACAGACAGATCTCCAAATGCATGCGGCGAAACTCGCAACTTTAATACTGCTCGTATTAAAGAAGCGATCGAGCGGAACCAGGGCTCCAAAGTCATTGCCAGAGATCTGTCTGCCAGAAAGAGTCAACTGTCAAAGCTGAAGACTGAGTATGGCAGCATCGTTTCCGAGACACCTGAGATTTTGAGTGAAATTGAGAGGTTCTATGGGCAGCTGTACACATCATCGTTGGAGCCACACGCAAGTGTGAGTAACGATCCAAGAGCAAGTCTTACCCGACACTATTCCGATGATATCCCGGACGTCAGTCTGAGCGAGATTAGAATGGCTCTCCAGCAGTCGAAATTTGGGCGGTGCTACAGTCCCTTCAGCGGTATCAAGTTGACTGTCGGTATATCGAAGTGCTGAAGTGTTTGTACAGTAGGGCTACGATGGCTATCCGAGTACAGAACCAGAGTTCGAATCCTATCCCACTGCAGAGAGGTGTAAGACAGGGTGACGTTATATCCCCGAAACTCTTCACCGCTGCGTTGGAAGACGTTTTCAAGCTACTGGACTGGAAAGGATACGGTATTAACATCAATGGCGAGTACATCACTCACCTTCGATTTGCCGATGATATAGTCCTTATGGTAGAATCCCTGGAGGACCTTAGCACTATGCTCAATGACCTCAATGGTGTCTCCCAACGGATAGGTCTTAAGATGAACATGGACAAAACAAAGATCATGTTTAATGTCCATGTCACACCTACGCCGGTAGTTGTTGGGAGCACTATGATCGAGGTTGTTGACGAGTACGTTTACCTGGGACAAATAGTCCGACTAGGTAAGTCCAACTTCGACCGAGAGGTCAATCGACAGATTCAACTCGGCTGGGCAGCGGTCGGGAAATTACGATACATCTTCTCGTCAGGTATACCTCAATCTCTGAAAACTAAATTGTACAACCAGTGCGTGTTGCCAGTGATGACTTACGGATCAGAGACGTGGTCCTTCACTGCTGGCCGTATGAGGACGCTCAAGGTCGCTCAGCGAGCTATGGAGAGGGCTATGCTCGAAGTTTCTCTGCGTGATAGACTCAGAAATGAGGATATCCGCAGTAAAACCAGAGTGACCGACATAGCCCAACGGATTAGTAAGCTGAAGTGGCAATGGGCTGGCCATATAGCTCGAAGAACCGATAACCGATGGGGAAGAAAGGTTCTCGAGTGGCAGCCTCGTACCGGTAGGCGTAGTGTAGGGTGACCCCCCACTAGATGGAGTGACGACCTGGTAAGACATGCAGGAAGTCGATGGATGCAGGTGGCTCAGGATCGTGCTTTGTGGCATTGCTTGGGGGAGGCCTATGTTCAGCAGTGGACTTGTGAAGGGCTGTAATGATGATGAGTAACTTACAATTACAACTTTGCTCATTTATCCTTTTCTCCTCAGATTTTCCATAATAGCTTCATTTTATGGAGTGTAGAAGCAAGGAGTACCAACTCCCATAGTAGAATAGTTGAAAAAGTGGCCATCTGTAAGCAGTAAATAACAGTTCAAAAACTCTCCACAACAGCGCTGGACTAGCTACTGGGATGAAATGAACTTAGCAGTTTTCGACGGTTTAAGTGTGCTGCTAAACTGCTCAGTAGCTCTAAAATCTAAAATAATTTTATTTAGTAAATATAAGCTCGAAAAAGTGGTCTATCCCACTAATATTTTTCGGTGCGTTCTTTAAAGTATACCCCGTAGTTACAGTGGCGCCACCCTTATTTAACGGTTTTCTGTGGACACTTTAATACACAGTCCGTACTCCTTACTTCTACACTCCATACTTCCTTTAATCAATATAGTTATAGTATATTACTCCATTAATTATAGTACTATTTACTTATAATCTATTAAACATTTCGTCACAATCTTTTAAAATTTTATCTGTGCACTCTCTGGCTAATTCTGACACCTTAACCTTTTGAGCGCCACGTCAAAAACGCATTACCGTGTCCTGTACGCCAAAGCGAAAAGTAAACAAAAATACCTACGAAAAAAAATAGTGTTACCAAGAGTTGATATATCGATAACACAAAATAACTTGATTTTGTTGGGTTTTTATGCAATAAATGACTCTATAATCTGGTATGTTTTATTTAATCTTGTACTGTCTTCCACTCTTTTTATATATGTACTTTGTAGATAAATAAAAATAAACAATAACAATAAAATAGTAGTAAACCACAACACTACTCTTCATCGTGATGACGTCACTGTCACGACTGGACGACAACGACGTAGCTAACCTTCCTTTTTGAAACTTTTTTAGAGATGTAGCCGTGTCGCGCGTTGTGTATCGATTTCGGAATCGATCTAACCAAAATATACAGAGATCGACTCAAAATATTTTAAGTGTCGGTGGAGGCATAGGCCAAGTGAAGCACAGAAGAAGTCTTACGCTCTTATGACAATGGGGGTTTGATATGATGCTGATGCTACTACATGATTTTGAGATAATCATAATCATAATCTTTATTGCAATCAAATGGTAACAATAGAATTTGGAATTTAAAAAAAATAGTCCGCATTTGAACCCAGTTTGGGCGTAGCAAAATAAAATAAAAATATTTAATATTATTTTTAAACTACAATATTAGATTTCATTAATAAATTACATTATTAGATTATATTATTTTAAAATCTTGTAAATTTAATTAAATTAATAATCACAATGTCAAGCAAAAAAATAATAATTATTATTATAAATAAAAATAAGTAAAAAATAATAATTGAATAAAAAAATTTAATTAAATTAGATAGGCACAGGCCGAAGTTGTCCACACAAATTAAATAACATTTGTACCAAAGTATTCATTTAAATTATAGAAAAAAATTTCAATTAAATATAACTTTAATTTGGATAAAAATAATGTAGTACTCGTTAAATTTATTATGTCATTTGGAAGGTTATTAATAATTTTTACC
The DNA here is from genome assembly GCA_907164705.1 of Parnassius apollo. NCBI lineage: Eukaryota > Metazoa > Arthropoda > Insecta > Lepidoptera > Papilionidae > Parnassius > Parnassius apollo. Next base: position 8,002,741 of record CAJQZP010001367.1, on the reverse strand, counting down.
GCCATACAGTAGGGACTAGAGCTATGCAAAGCAAGAGTAGATTTCGGCAATAGTAGCCTATTTTTATTTGGTCTAATTGAGTATTTGTAATTTGTTTCACTTATTTGGTAAATAGTTCTGGGTGTTTCCCATATATAAATAGTCAAAATTTTAAACTTTTTATGTTTGCCAAGATTCTTATATTTTTTTGCATTATAAATAATTGCTGTGTATCTTTACTATTTCCCCACAACGTAATATGCTGACAGAGCGCTGGGGACATCTGTGGTTTTCTTTATTTCTCGTAATACGTAAGTGAATTTTGATAGCCTATTTTTTTACTTTATTTATATGGGCTTTCCAGTTTATATGGCAGTCGATTTCCAGGCCTAACAAGTTGAAGTTGTCAACAGTCCTATAGGTATATTATTATAAGTAAAAGCGATATTATTTAGTGGTGATTTTTGAACTGATGGGAATTGCATAACTTTGGTTTTATTAAAATTAATCTCTAGGTTGTGATGTGTCAGCCAATTTGTAACCTGGTTCTATTCATGATTCAATTTATTATTTAAATTCTAGTCTTTTGTATGCGGAATAATAATGGAAATGTCATCAGCAAATATAATAGAGGTTTCAGTCAATACCCTATATTGAGAAAGAAAATCGCACAACACAAAATGTAAAATTGCTCGTCATATCTTAAGAAAAAAATAAACGTTTATTATTTGTAATTTTATATTATTAAAATAAAAAAATTCATCATCATCGACGCTTTCCAAAATGCGAATGAGTTCTGAGGAATCGTTCATGTTGCACTGCACTACTTTTTCCGCTATTCGTTTATGACGTCATCAGGGTGTCGTCTATCCTTGACCACCGCGCCCAATGAACTGATAATCGATGACGCACTAAGGATGCGCCAGAGTTGAGATATTAGATTTATTAAGTATGCGAAGTCGATTTGATGAAATTTTATTTTATTTATGTAGCTGATGATAGTTTTATGTTTCTTACCTTTTTTTTATTCAAATATCAATAATAATTTAAAAAAATAACACGTTTGCTTTTAGTTTTGAATAGTTTTCAATAAATCTATGCCTAACGCATTAGCGGTCAAACATAGACGACATTGGCGTGCTGGACATGGTATTTGCTTAGATAAAAATCCATTTTTTTTAGTTCAATGTTTCTTAGTACTCGTGGCTCTCGGAGACTTGTTTTTTATACTCACATGTTGCTGGGTTTTCTTCTTTGAGGAGTGTAGAATTAAAATACCAGTAATTACTTTCCAATATCTATATTTCATATTTTTGTGGGCCGGGTTTTTTGTCAACTATAGACGTCGTTGGCGCTCAGAGCTCGCAGGTGCTAGGCGACTTTCGCGCTCAAAAGGTTAAATTTCTTAGTCAAGCATGACAACAATGGCAAATATTCACCCTATGGGGGTCAATGGTGTGGCCTATGTTTAGCTGTGGAATTGGATGTGTTGTAATAAATGACAAACTATACCTACAGCACTTTACGGGTGAAGTTCGCAATAGCATTGCCCTCACAAAACGATGTATGTAGAAAAATTCCAAACTTCAAGTAAATAAATAGTGTGAAATAAAACAACCTTATTAATGAAAAGTTTTAATTTCAGTGCTCTGGGCTTAAAAAATATATTTGCTAATGACCAGTTTACCAATGTTCTAAACATAAAAGTGTTATGCAATGATACAGATGTTTGTTTCAAAAAATTATGCTATAACTATATACATTTTTATGTATACAATGACACTTATAAGGGAGTATAGACTCCCCAATCTTCTTTTAGTAAATCTGCTGCTTTCTCAGCTATCATTACCACTGGTGCTAGAGTATGTGAAGCCGGAATACGTGGCATTATCGACGCATCAACTACTCGTAGACCTTGCACGCCATGAACCACTAACCTTGGAGAGACTACACCTGTGGGGTCCCCTGCTGGTGCCATTTTACAAGTGCCAACCTGCATCACATTAAAATATCGTTACGTTACTTTTTTTTATAAGCCATTGCTTGACTACTATCTCACTTGTTGGTAAGTGTTGATATAGCCAATATATAACATATAAACACACTCTTTTTGCGTAATAAAAACCTTTTCACTCTTGCCTTGAAGATACATTGTAATTGGATAGAAATGCTGGAAAAATATTCCACTCCTTTGCTATATGCAAAAGAACGACGACGTTAACAGTTTTGTTCGAATGCATGGATTATCGACAACAAAGGAATGACGATTGTCAGTGTCTATTTGCTCAGTCTGGTTGATGGTGGAAGGTCGAGGGGGGGGGGGATAAAGGGTTGCTATTCCTGCCTACACTCTCGAAAATGTAGGATACAGTAAAACACCGAAAGTCTTGCTACTTTGCACCTGTGTTCGAAACTGGTAAAAATGAAGTTTTAAACACATTCTTTTCACCGATACGCCACTTAGGATTCGTTTTTATTTAGTTCAAAGCTGCTAGGTGGTATTTTGCAACACCAGCCCAGCCCAGTGTGGCGGGTGGTATTTAAAATAGGGCAACAACCAGTCATAAAAAAAAATTATATATTGGTAAAAGAAAAGGTCGTGGGCGTGGTTCCGATAATTTAAAAAAAATGCCCGTCTGGCTTCACTGGCAGGGTCAGGTACTCCCCTATGTGGCCGCGAGGTGGTCGAGCAGGGCCGGGGGGGTTGGACTGTTCACGGGGAGCGCCGTGGGCAGCTGGCTGTGACGAACTAGGCCACAGTATCCACTTACCATCAGGTGGACTGTGCTAGTAGTTCGTCACCCTTATTCTAAAAAGATTGTTACGCGACTGCGATCGTGTATCGTAGTCGCGTAACAACCTTTTTAGAATAAGGGTGACGAACTGGGCGGCTGCAGTGGTAGTGTGCGCCTCCCAGGGCGCTCGGGCGGAGAATGACCGGGAGCGCGACGCCGTGGAATGATACCGGTCGGGTAAAACTCTGACGCGAGAGTTGCAAAGCGCATAGAGTAACGAAGCGTCAGAGTGTTTGTTCGAAATACAATATTTTAATATTTGATTTATTATTTAATTCGTTCTTTTAGTTTACTGATTGTTTTATTAATAGGATACCTAAGTTAATTATAGAATTATTTTTGTTAATAACTTCTATTTTATTTTTATTTAGTTTATTAAATGTTTATTTAATTTTAATAAACCGTTTAATTATAATTATGCATACATGTACGTGCAACGTTACAATATATGGTAGCGATATTCCATGTACGACCAATGAACCGCCCAAAGTATCATCATCGTCGTTCCACTGCTGAAAATAGACCTCCCTCAAGGAATTCCACAAAGCACAGACCTGAGCCACTTGCATCCATCTTGCATTCATTTCGGGATTCTGGATTAGAGCACGAGGGGGACGGAGCGTTGACTTCATTACACGAGACCTCTCCAACTTAACATAACATATAAAGGCAGAGACTACAGACTTCCATTTGGCACGATCCTGACACACCTTTCTCGCCTCCTTCACATCCATACAGCTACGCATACATGCTCGTCGGTTAAGAGTACTCCTAATTTGGCCTGTTTTCAATAAATCGCCAATTTGGTCGATAAATTTTCGCCTAGGACGTCCTTTTCCGACTCTGCCATTCACTTCTGCAACATAAATTTTCTTTGTCACTCTTTCCTCATTCATTCTTTCCACATGACCAAACCACCGAAGCATTCCTTTCTTAATCCTGGTCACAACATCATCTTGCAAACCACACTCTTCTCTTATTACACTCTCCAACTTAACGTTTAGGTTCAGTGAGCCTCTAACCATTCGGTAATCACTGCCAGTTTTCACCCTTGCGATCACTGAGACATCACTGAACAGTTGGCGTCTGGTCGTCATAATGAAGTCAATCTCATTTTTTGTCGAACCGTCGGGCCTCGACCAAGTCCACTTCCTGTGGGGCCGCTTCTGGAAGAAAGAGTTCATCATAAAGAATCCCTCTTTCTCCATAAAGTCGGCCAGCTGCTGGCCCCTACGGTTCCGTTGTCCTACTCCAAATTTTCCCTAACTTCAGCTCACCGCTTTATCTTGTGCCTAGTTTTGCGTTGAAGTCTCCCATCAATACCATGTAGTGGGTTTTGGAGGAATGCATGGCTCTAGAAATATCCTCATACATTTCCTCTACTTCTTCATCGGGATGTGCCGAGGTTGGTGCCTAAACCTGTATGACCTTCAGCAAATACCATTAGGTGATTCTGAGTATCAGGTATGCGACCCTCGTCGACACACTTCCAATCTTATAATATTATATACTATAACTAGCTTTTCAGGCAGACGTTGTTCTGCCCTTTTCGAAGACCCTTTGTCATGTCCTATTAAAAATCCTAAAATTCGCAAAAAATATTGTGGGTCACTCATGGGCAAAAAACTATCCTATCTCTCAAGTTGGACCAAACTGCACACGGTGTGCAAATTTGATTAAAATCGGTTAAGTAGTTTAGGAGTCCATCGCAGACAAACAACGTGACATGTAATTTATATATATTAAGATATGCTAGCGCAACTTGTCTACCTCTTCTTCCAACTCCAGTATCTTCTCGTCAGTATTCAGGGTGCATGCGTTATATGTTGCCAGGTCGATTCGTCGTAGGTGGCAACCGAACCTCCACCGGAGATTCTTAGCACCCCCCTGCCCCGCCGTTACCATGGTCGCCACCGTAGCCGGGAATAGTGGGGGCGCCGGGGACTGGTGGCCGTTTGTTTGCGTCGTTACTCATGGGGGGATATTTGCCATAGTTGCCACTTCGCTCGCCAAGCGCGTTAGCGGGTTGGCAATCGCAGTTTTTTATAATATTTTATTGTTATTAGGAAGATGCTGCTGCCCATATCCTGCCTGTCTCCCTCTGTCACCTCTTACGACACCCACGGGAAGATATGGGGTAGTGAATATTCTCAACCGCCACTACACGGCAGCAATTAGGTAATAATAAATTGCGCATTCTGGCAAGAGCCCTGACTGGACACTGTTGTCTTAAAAAGCACATGGCCATCCTGGGACTAAGCAACTCAAGGAAGTGCCGGTTTTGTTCCTCAACGGAAAAACGTCTCTGCATATCCTGACTGATTGTGGGCCCTTAATGCGCATAGGTAACACATCTGGGAAACTATCTACTTCGAGCTAAGTTACTCCATTTCATTGCAGACAGGTCTTAGCAGTGAACCACAGCCATATCAGCTATCACATCACAATAGATCTTTTAGGTTACCGTGGTAGTGGTCTTTCTAGACTTGTATAGCTGCTCGCAAAAAAAAGCTATGCAGTCTGAATCTATGGATTTATCAAAGGTGTTGTATTGTTTGAAAATTTTGTCAGAAATTTGAAAAAGTACCGAGCCTTTTTATCTGTTCTAATAACAGATATTTTCAATTTTTAAGCCAACCCAATCCCGAAGAAAGAAAATATTATTTGTGTACGAAGCCGTAGGTGAGAAACCAACTGATCCAATTGTTTAAAATGAACGTTTTTTACCTTGTGATTGATATAATTAAAAGTGCATTGCTTACTTGACTACTTTCAAAATTCTATGGTACGTGTTCATTTTTATACAGAATTAAAATAATTCTCCAAAGGTCAAAAAGCCTGTGCTGATTTGCAAATCAGTTGAACAGGTGGGCATAATGTGATTTGTCTAGTTGTAAATTTGTTCAGGAACTTATGAGCTTGAACTCATTATTTAAAGATCTTCAATCAGCAAAGCCACATAAAGTTCTCAGACTTAATTTTATTAAAAAAAATATTAAAATAATGATTGACGGATATTTTTCCCAAATGTGTAGATTTCGCAGCACTTCGTGTCTTGCAGACTCTACCTATAATATAACTGTCGCTAAACGGAAATGAAGTTTTAGTAAAATATAATCAAACCTACGTTTCTACAATGTGTCAGAAACACTATCATATCGACTCTTTTCCATAGAAAATTATATTGCCTAGAAGTAAAATTATTCCGAATTAATAAAAGAAATTCAAGCGCATAAGCCAGAAAGCTGGCCATCTAGGCTTTTCATTAAGTTTGTTGTTGGTAGTTCTTTTGTCTTTTGTAACACTGTCTGCACAACAACAGTTTAAATAAAAATTGGTAAACAAGATTATTAAATCTTAGTATGAGAATTAATCTGTACAACTAGTCATCGCAGCAAGGCAAGCATAGTGACGGATTGGACAACATTTGTTTAACGCGAATAAGCAGCACAACTGCTATGGCAAGAGCGACAGGCGCAACTGTGCTTGCCCTGCATATACACCTGTGGATATTTGATAGATCTAATACTATTTAAAATCACGAAAAAGCAACTGCATAGTATAGGAACACTAAGGTTTTGTATTTAGAGGGGCGTCACTATGAGATCTTGCACCACTTAAAAATTTGTTAGGGCCGCCACTGGTTGGCAGGTCGAGTCGTCTTAGGTGGCAACCGAACCTCCACCGGAGATTAGCACCCCGTGTCCCTCTCCTCTGCCGGTCCTTCTGTCGCCTCTTATGACATCTACGCGAAGATATGGGGTGTGGATATTCTTAACAGCCACTACACAAAAAAGTCTCCTGGAAATCTTAACTCCTAACAACTAAGAGCAGTTGGTGTATTCCTATGTTACATTTTTTACAAGTTGGAGCCAAGATGAATTGGCAAATCGATCGATAATTTTAAGATCCGAAACGTCGGGTATTAAAATTAATTATCTTTAATTATATATATATATATATATGTATATATATATATATATATATATATATATATATATATATTAAATAATTTACGTAATAGTAAAGTTTATGTTACCCTATAAGTGAGAGGAGGTGCATTATCTTTACTGCAAATGTAAACTTACTTGATGATCCAGGGTGATGGAAGTCTGCATAATAGCGCACTCCCAGTAATCATCAGAATCAAATATAAACTCTTCACATCCAGGAAATGGAGTGCTGTGGAGTCGCGTGGCGTAGCGTTGAAAGGCTTTTGTAGAGATAACATCTTCCACCTTATTAATAATACTTATATTTTATATGTAATTTTAATAACGATGCATATAATTATTATATATTTTTAGCGTTACGTGTCGAAGTAGCTCGGTGACTGGGCGCATGCCTTAAATTTTACCCGTTTTTTTTTAAATTTTATGTGCTGATTTAACTCATACTCTGTACAAGAAATTAAAAATATATCGAGCATCAACTAAGCTTGCTAATTTGTTTATGACAAATGTAGTAAATTTGAGACAATGTTCATTGGGGCAAAAAAAAACCAAAATAGTGCCTATGGTTTTAACATTTTATTAACTACTTTGAGCCTCCTCACGCCATGGTCAGATTTAATTAAAGTTTAAAATAACTTACTAATTACTCTAAAATATAACTTAAGCTTAACGAGCTATCATGAAAAAAATCTCGACGATAAACCTTTTTTTTAGTTGTCAAACGATGAGTCCATATGATGGTATTCCTGAGGATTAAGATGGAATGCTTCGCTTTCAGTAAAAACTGTCTCCGGTTCTCTACACTCATCATACGAAACAGTAGCGTTAGGCCGTTTTCTCACTACGCGAAACCAACACAACATAATGTTGTGACAACTCCAACCGCCATATTAATGTATGCGCAGTTTTCTCACACACGGTGACAACACAACACCAATACAACTTTGAACCAACAATTCGGCTATGTTGTCTTGTCCGCTAGATCGGATCAACTTTTTTGTTGTGACAACACTGTGACAACATAGCCGCCTTGCAGACTCTATAGGGACTTTTTCACTGCAGGCAACACGACACCAACACAACATTCCTTGCGAGTGCGCGCCATCCTCGAACATTTTCGCGCGTGTCTAGAAATTGTTTTTTTTTATTTAACCTAATTATTAATGCACATGCGGTTTTATTTCGTGCTCCCGTAGCTTATCAAAGAGCACGTAAAATGCTCCATAAACATATCTCTCACGTAGTAAAGGGTGAATCCAACAATTCTTTCTCCGCCTTCTTCTTCTTAAGTATAGTAAAATAGCTAGCAGTTGTCGTTGATAGAAGGCAGGACACATAATTGCGTGCGTACTCGACAAATGAATACAAAATGTGACAGTCGTGTTGTGTTGGAGTCGTGCTAGTGAAAAAGGGATGGACAACACGACATCAACACAACTTTTAATGTTGTGTTGATGTCGTGTTGGTTTGGCGTAGTGAGAAAACGGCCTTAAGTTACTATTTTACGCTGGTATTTTGTGAGAGCGTGGTTCTTTCCCGGTCGAGCCGACCCATTCGTACTACAACTTTCACGCATATTATGCAGAATGGTTCTATCACGTTTCAAACTATCTACTTACAAAAATTTGGAAAGTAAAACATTATCTAAATACAAAATTTCATCCATATCGTTATATAGATCGATGTACTATCCCAGTATCACCAGTGTCTACTTTCAAGATTACAAATATATATCGCAATCGCAATATCTTTATATATACGTGTAACATTGTTTATTTTTGTTATTTGTTATGGTGACACAGGCAGTGAAATAATCTTACCTCTTAACAATAAGTACGTATTGGAATAACTGCGGTCCTATTAAATATTAATCTCACCCGGCGTATGCCAGTGTAGGTCAGTGAGTGGAACATTTACCCAGTGCTGCACTACAGTTATTTGGTTTACATTACGGCAACGCACCTGCAATTCCCCTGGTGTTCATGGGCGGCGGTAGTCACTTACAATCAGGTGAACATATGCTCGTTTATCCTCCAATAAAATAAAAAAAAACTCCTAAATTACTGAACTGATTTCCATGAAATTTTGTTAATTTGTATTGCTTGCTCCAATTTGAGGGATAGGATAGTTTTTATGCCTCAATATTTGTGACCCGTAATATTTTTTATTGCGAATCCTACCAGGACACACGAGAACGACGTCTGCCCGGCTAGCTGTTATACTATACAATAGGTAGTATAGGAATAAGATAATTGTTACGCTAATATTGTATTAAATATAGCTATAAAAACATACCATGCGTACGCCTTCCCTTAATGTGCGAATGTCATCAGGATGGTCGAAATAATTTGGATGTATCTTCGGGTGGTCTGAGAAGTACGAGCTTCGTAGCATCAATCGCCCGACGCTGCGAGGTCGAATCAGCACTGGGTTTATAGCAAAAGTGCGCTGTCTAACTTCGGGTGGTAGAGAGCCATATACTTTCCAGTACCACTGGTCTGTAACACCTGTAAAATTAAAATAAAAGATTATTAAACTAACCTTGTCATACGAAACAAGTTTGTCCAAATTTTACGCTATTAAGTTTAAAATATCACAGTTCGTAGCTGATGTCGTAAAGGGGCAAATCTTTTTTTTTTAAATTACATGAGAGCAAGAAAACATTTGTTTTTCCCCGCTTTTTTCATCCGAAAATTAACAATGTAAGGTTTAATGGAAACTACAAATACGATTAATACTTAGTACAGGGTTATTTTTCAGAGTAGCTAAATTTTAAACTTAAGATTAAATATACAAATAATGATATATAGTTATTGCAGTTTTTGAAAATATGAGTAAATAAGGCTTCTACATTTATTTGGAACTATCCCAAGTTGTATGTGAATTATGGGCAACAACGTTTTTGCCTACTGATCGACTCTTACGAATGTGTGTGCGTACGCAGTAAAATCAGTTAAAATAATGCATTACCACGCATTTTGAATTTAATAGATGTAATGTACAGAATGTTTGAGATTTTTTAAAAATTTTTTTCACTATTTGCCTGTATTACTTATTCCGAATCTTCTCTGCTTTGATCGGTTATTTTAAAATATTCCTGTATATTTTTAATATAGAAACTTATTTGAAACAACGTTGTAAATTGTTACACTCACGGCGCTCGCGTCGGAGGCGGTTTTTTAGGCACGAGTCAAAGAGCCTAGCCCAAACTCCCCCTCCCCGCCATGCATTGGGCCAAGATAATATGATGAAAGCCATGCTCATATATTTTTATACAAAATCAATTTAAACAAATATATAATATCAGATTAAAACAAAATAAAACAACACGCATTGCTAATCAGCTGTGATTAATTATTCTAGAGAGAATCCAAGGTTATAGTAATAAAATTCTCGCATTATTATCTGTTCCTGGATGTTTCATTCCGGGAAGTTGGTGAAAACTAAATTACGAAATTACGTTGCGATCATATTATACATAGATACATCATTCAGGCCAAGTTAATAATATAACGCGTGTAAAACTAAACTTATAAGTATATTCTCTACTTAAAAAAGTACTACTATAAAACTACTACTACTACTATAAAAAAGTTGCTTCCCTGTCGTGTCGTCTGAACGATTAGATCTTTAAACTACGCAACGGATTTTATGCGGTTTTCATCAATAGACAGAATGACTTAAGAGGAAGGTTTACTATAAGTATAATACACTCATCATACGAAACAGTAGCGTTAAGCTACTATTTTACGCTGGTATTCTGTGAGAGCGTGGTTCTTTTCCGGTCGAGCCGCCCCATTCGTGCTACAACTTTCATGCATATTATGCAGCATGGTTATACCACGTTTCAAACTATCTACTTACAAAAATTTGGAAAAAAAAAACATTATCTAAATACAAAATATCATCCATATCGTTAGATAGATCGATGTAGTGTCCCCTTTAACCCCTTAATTGTAAATTTAATCGAAATCGAGTCTTTTTTCAAGTTTTCATCAATAGACAGAATGACTCAAGAGGAAGGTTTACTATAAGTATAATACATGCATTGCATATGTTGTCGAGATCCAAAAATCACCCGTGCGAATGCGTGCAAGTGTTTTTTCAAAGAGCGTCCTCACACACAGATATGCTCGCAGGTCTTGTCAGTGACACAGGCATTATAATACAATAGCGCTGCAGCAACATTGCTCTAGCATAACGCTTAGTTAATGGCCTTTTCGTTTCTGCAATCCAATTAACAGTTTATGTTAATCCCTTATGTATATATATTTCTACATTACGTATAAAATTGTTCATTTTTCTAATAATAATAATTAGTTTTGATTAGATTTGATAATAATTGACTGCTTCGTTGGTCTAGCGGTTGTAGTAGTGCAACTGCTGATCACGAGGTCCTGGGTTCGAAACCCGGGTCGGACCAAAAATCAATTATTGAGTTTTTCTGTCAAGAAATTCTCATTAGCTGCCCGGAGTTAGGAAGTTGGTGGTGTCTCACCCCCGTGCCACGGAAAGCTCGTAAAGCCGTTGGTCCTGCGCCTGATCTCTCTCTGGTCGTGTCGGTTTACCGTCCCATCGGATTATGAGAGTGAAGGAATAGAGAGTGCACCTGTGTTTGCGCATACACTTGGGCACTATAATCCTGTACTACGCCGATGTCTAGCCTCCGTTGAGGCAGGCCGCCTTGGCCGAAATTCGGTCTGGAGGACAATATTATTATTAATTAGTTATTACACATAAGTAAATTTAGATGCTTTTCGATTTTCCTGGGACCTTTTGTCCCCTAAACTTTGGGGCTCCCAACCAAACTAAACGCGTCTGCATAGTCTAAGAAGTTTGAATGAATATGACATGATGGTCCTAGTCGAGTTTTGACCACTGTGACAACTTTCCAACAAGCGGAAGCTAAAAAGACCTTAAATTATTGTGCGCAAATGCAGAAGCATTCACTTCTTGTCTTTTTTTACCAATTTTCTTCTTTTTTATAGAGCCATGCTGCATGCAGCTTTATTATAGTTGTAGCACGTAAGGATCAGCTCGATGGGGAAAAAGACCACGCTCTCGCAGAATACCAGCGTAACAAAGCAGCCTTATTGCTGGTGAGTATAGAGAACCTGAGACCCTTTTTACTGGATACGAGGCTTTCGATCTTAATCTTTAGAGGTGACAACGCATTTGTATATCTATTGATTTTTAATCGAGAATAATATTAAGATGTCTATGGGTCACAGCATCCACTTACCATCGGGTGGACTGTGTGCTCGTTTGTCACCCTTATTCTATATAGAAAAAGATTACGTGTGGATTTCCATAATAGACATTAAAAAAGTAGCGGTCTAGAATTCTGTCACATAATTTGAATCCGTGAATATTGTACAAGCCGACTGAGGGAAATACCAAGAAAAAAGAAAGAAACCTTTACGCTTTCGATGGATGGCAGAACAACTATTCCAGTCTTTGACAGACCAAAAATGACAAGGCCTCTGATAAACTGCGGCTTCACAGATGCGATGTGTCTGCCAACGCCATCGACAACCAGTTTACCCAACGTGGCGATAAGGGCAAATCTTTCCACGCACAGCACCACAGAAAAGGTCCCTTGTTTCCCGGTGGCCCCATTGTTCATCGCAGTGGTGGCGATAATGTCAACGATGGATCAGGGGGTGCAAAGAATTCGCGGAAGGAAACAATTTACGAAAAGTCTTCAACCATTGTTTTCTGCCTATACTCACTTATGGTGCCGAAACGTGTACACCGATAGTACTGCTACAAAGTCTCTGAGCCGTGAAAAGAGCTGTGCCTGGAGTATCTCCGGTGGATAAAATTGGCTGGATATGTATGGGCAAACGTAGGGTGTAACGGCTTCTTATATAGATGGAGCAACTGTTTGCGTAAGGTAGCTTCTACCGAACTGGAAGACCGGTCTAAGTGGCATACCTTGCTTCCAATGTCCAGCAGTGGACTGCCGCGGGCTGATGTTGTTAAAAAGTTAAAGTTTAGTTACAGCCTATATACGTCAGTAGTTACGTTGTAGTCGGCGCGGGTTCTGTACCAGTTCTGGCGCACTGAGTCAGAAGTGGTACAAGTACGACGTTCGTCGACTCACGATCCTCAGAAAAATAAAGGTTTTGGCATGCTCTGACCACGAATCTGCTGTCCGTTTTTGCGTAGGATGCACGGTTCCGGAGATGTGCAGCTCAATTAACTCTTATCTAATTGATATCCGGTGAAGGCCTCCACCGTAATTGGCGCTCCATTGTTCTTATCTACTTATCTATTGTTCATTGAATACCGTCATTATCTATTCTTCCTCAGCGTGGTGCTATTGTTCTCCTTTGTTCCTATCTACACTAATCTGACTCATCAATAAAACACATTACCTAATTTTGTTAAAATTTTTATTTACAAAATATTATTACTTATTATCTATAAAATAGGAGCGAAACATCTCATCCACTAAAATATCGTTGTACAATGTGTTCCCTGTAAATATACTCGTAAAACTATGCATTGAACATCCCTGAAACTTATATAGCAAATACATTAAGCAATATTCGCCACAAACTGAAGTCCACTCATTCTGAATCCTATCAACATTCCAGTTCCATCTTTTACAATTTCTTTTAAAAAATTCTAGATGATATCGTACAGGTGCCCGTCCGAATGAATCAAAATATTGACCGACGTCATTCGTATCGATATATAAAGCTACCCAATGTGACCCTGGTTTATCATCTATATCCAAATTGCATATTATATACGTTGGTACGTGGGTGTACATGGGTAGTTTATTGGCAGCATAAACATTATTTTCTAGAGTGGGGTGAATCTTTTTCAGATGTTGTTGTACATCTAGTGTATCCATAATATTACTGCTATTAGTAGATTATTACAGTACCAATCTACTCAATGACTAATATAGGAGTGATCAATTATAGTGTTTCTAAATATTAAATTGCATTCTTTGTGTTATACAAAACGTATTTGAGTCATCAATACACTGAACAAGACACGACAGGAAGGACGAAGGAATGTTGAGATAAACAACAGAATGTGAGATAAGCTTGTTGACGCATAAAGTTACTATCAATTCTACTGCAGAAATTCTTTAGATTAGAATTATTACTCACTGGTACTATATAAGACCAAGCAACTGCAGTCATGGAGTTAGTGTATGGTCGTTTGACCGCAGTGGATCTATCAATACTACATTTGTCTTACTTCAACGCATCAAAGGCCATATATGTAAGTGTTTATTCTATTGACAAACTTACTTTTCTTTCTGTTATTTTCTTACGTGTGTATGATTTAGTGTTAACAAATTATATTTAAATATTGTGTGTGTATATTAAGCCGTGGTAGCTCAGATGGTTAGCGCAAGCTATAAATTTCACAGTACCCGGGTTCGATCCCCGCCGGCACCAATTAAATTGTTAATTGCAATTTTAAGTGTTTATTCTATTGACAAACTTACTTTTCTTTCTGTTATTTTCTTACGTGTGTATGATTTAGTGTTAACAAATTATATTTAAATATTGTGTGTGTACCGCATCTACGAATACTAGAGTAGTTAAAAAATACTTTTTTAACAATGACAGTCATTAGTTGATCATTAGTGAATGTGATTCTGTTTACTTAAATTACAGGAAGACAAGAGCAGAACCACCTTTGTATGCGATCACTTCGTCTTTGCACAAATTTCTAATATACCAATTTAATATGGGGATGATGTTCTCTTGTTTGTAGGCACATTTTAATTCTTCGGTCACATTAAAATATGGAATGCCGTGCACGTGTGTTTCACAATAACGAACAGTTTTTTTGTCTTTTGGCAACAAATAATTGAAAGGATAACTTGGCCGAAACAAATAGTGATCGATAAACGCATCATTTTTATTAGATAGTTTTACGTCTAGAATAGCCATTTCTCTACATTGAAAATGTTTATGAGGATATGTAATGTAAAATCCGTCCATGTCGATGATGTATCTAATATTTTTTAGATTTTGTGTCATTTTGAACCAAAATGTTAAAAGTATTTACACGTGACTAAAAATATGTTTGTTCCAACAAACTTCACATAACAATGCTTCATTACTTCCCATCATCCCATTTCTTCCTTCTGCTCTTGTCTTCCTGTAATTTAAGTAAACAGAATCACATTCACTAATGATCAAGTAATGACTGTCATTGTTAAAAAAGTATTTTTTAACTACTCTAGTATTCGTAGATGCGGTACACACACAATATTTAAATATAATTTGTTAACACTAAATCATACACACGTAAGAAAATAACGGAAAGAAAAGTAAGATTGTCAATAGAATAAACACTTAAAATTGCAATTAACAATTTAATTGGTGCCGGCGGGGATCGAACCCGGGTACTGTGAAATTTATAGCTTGCGCTAACCATCTGAGCTACCACGGCTTAATATACACACACAATATTTAAATATAATTTGTTAACACTAAATCATACACACGTAAGAAAATAACAGAAAGAAAAGTAAGTTTGTCAATAGAATAAACACTTACATATATGGCCTTTGATGCGTTGAAGTAACACAAATGTAGTATTGATAGATCCACTGCGGTCAAACGACCATACACTAACTCCATGACTGCAGTTGCTTGGTCTTATATAGTACCAGTGAGTAATAATTCTAATCTAAAGAATTTCTGCAGTAGAATTGATAGTAACTTTATGCGTCAACAAGTTTATCTCACATTCTGTTGTTTATCTCAACATTCCTTCGTCCTTCCTGTCGTGTCTCGTTCAGTGTATTGATGACTCAAATACGTTTTGTATAACACAAAGAATGCAATTTAATATTTAGAAATCACTATAATTGATCATTCCTATATTAGTCATTGAGTAGATTGGTACTGTAATAATCTACTAATAGCAGTAATATTATGGATACACTAGATGTACAACAACATCTGAAAAAGATTCACCCCACTCTAGAAAATAATGTTTATGCTGCCAATAAACTACCCATGTACACCCACGTACCAACGTATATAATATGCAATTTGGATACAGATGATAAACCAGGGTCACATTGGGTAGCTTTATATATCGATACGAATGACGTTGGTCAATATTTTGATTCATTCGGACGAGCACCTGTACGATATCATCTAGAATTTTTTTTAAAGAAATTGTAAAAGATGGAACTGGAATGTTGATAGGATTCAGAATGAGTGGACTTCAGTTTGTGGCGAATATTGCTTAATGTATTTGCTATATAAGTTTCAGGGATGTTCAATGCATAGTTTTACGAGTATATTTACAGGGAACACATTGTGCAACGATATTTTAGTGGATGAGATGTTTCGCTCCTATTTTATAGATAATAAGTAATAAGATTTTGTATTTTGTAAATAAAAATTTTAACAAAATTAGGTAATGTGTTTTATTGATGAGTCAGATTAGTGTAGATAGGAACAAAGGAGAACAATAGCACCACGCTGAGGAAGAATAGATTATGACGGTATTCAATGAACAATAGATAAGTAGATAAGAACAATGGAGCGCTAATGACGGTGGAGGCCTTCACCGGATATCAATTAGATAAGAGTTAATTGATCTGCACATCTCCGGAAACCGTGCATCCTACGCAAAAATGGACCGCAGATTCGTGATCAGAGCATGCCAAAACCTTTCTTTCATACTTGTACCACTTCTGACTCAGTGCGCCAGAACTGGTACAACGTAACTACTCTTGTACCACTTCTGACTCAGTGCGCCAGAACTGGTACAAAGTAACTACTTACGTCCTATTCCTGGGCACAGGCCTTCTCTCATTTCTGATAAGTTTTAGGGCAAGGAAATGTCCGCCGCGCTTCCCCAATGCGTGTTGGCGAACTTCACATGTCTTCGAAATATTTTTTTTCTTACTTCTCAGACATGCAGTTTTCCTCACGATGTTTTCCTTCACCGCCGAGCACGTGGTAAATCAGCACTTAAAATTCCAATTAACAATTTGATTGGTGCCGGCGGGGATCGAACCCGGTTTGCTCGCGTATTGTGAAATTTACAGCGAGCGTTAACCATCCGAGCTACCACGGCTCAGATGGTTAGTGCTCTCTACGCTGATGTTGATTAAGATTTTATACGTAGTAGAGCCATGCTGTAGTTATATTAGTAGTATAATTGTAGCACGAATGGGTCGGCTCGACTGGGAAAGGACCACGCTACCACAGAATACCAGCGTACAATAGTAGCTTAGTGTTGTTGTGTTTCGTATGGTGAGTGTAGAGAACCAGAGAACCTTTTTACTGGAAACGAGGCATTCCGTCTTAGTCATCACGGGTGACAACGCATCTGCATTTTGATTCGTAATCGAGGATAGATGTAGATGTCTATAGACCACAGCAACCACTTACCGTAAGGTGGACTGTGTGCTCGTTTGTGACCCTATCCCAAAAAAAGACGAGTCGCATGTTTCTTATCCTCACTCATGCTCGTTCGGATTGAAGATCGAAAATGGGATTTGCAAGAATACTCTTAATATATTAGCTTCTATTCTTAACGATTATCCAGAAACAATTAATAACGAATTAACTGAAAAAAACTTAAAATATAAATTTAAACATCATATACTAGACAACCCAAATTAAATCTACAAAAAATAAATAGCTATAGAAATCAGTCTGTATATGAAAAGTGCACACTCAAGTACCTATTTTCTTAAGGATTGTATAACGTACCGTACACGCTCATCGCGGTAAAATAATGAAACTTGTTTGTTGTCATGTGTGCTAATACAATTTAGAATGGCTAATTAAATGTTGAATATTATAAGAATGTGTGTTTAAAGTAAGATATATGTACTTAGTTGTTATCATACTTAATTTTTGCAATTTTGATGATAGTAGGTTATTAAAAATAGTATATTAATGCGTGTAGACGTCTGCCAGCACCAATACAAACCGTTTTGCGGTTTAATGGTGCTGTATAGTAACTATGTACTCTGGTATTATGTTTTATGTATAATTGAAAAAAAAAAGAGAGTTGTAGAAGAGTTGTAACCAGCAACTTGATTTTTTGCACGAATATTTGGAGCAGTAGACCGGTATTTCCTAGTATTGATAATACATTTAATCTAATTAATGATATTTTCCTGAAAGAAATCCTATATTTATAATTTATATATTAAAAGACCAAAGCAATATAAAAGAACCAGCATAATATAATTGTACATTACCAAGTACCGATCGTAATATGCCCAATAGGTCTCCAGCAAGTGATCCGGCGCCCATCACAAGTTCTATATCAGGACGTCCTTCGGATAGATCAGTAGCGACAGATGTTCGAACAAAGGCTAAGCCAGTGGCACCACCGGGTGTAGTCAAGGGACCTCTTCCTGTTAAATAAGCTGCTGCAGATAATGGTGATGCAGCTGTAAGCTAAAATATTCATTTTAATAGTTATCGATAATTAGCCTAATAATACCTATCCAAATCGATGACAGAATGTTTCGTTCGGTTTCGTCCCGTGAGTGTCGCATGAAGCGACTATGGGAAAATTTTAGAAATATCTTAGCTGGTTTCCGATGGTTGGCGATATCAAACATCTCGTTTACATCAGACAAACATACCCAGACTTACGACGGATAAGTCAGTTATTAGGTTTTCTATTAAGAAATTCTTAGTAGCAGTCCGGAGTCATGACGTTAGCGGTGTTTCACCCCCGTGCTTCAGAGAGCAATTATAGGTATTGGTCCTGCGTACCAGGCGTAGGTTCAACTTTCTTCAATCGTATCGGATTACTATTCCATCGAAGTATGAGAGTAAGGGAAGAGAGAGTGCATCTGTGCTTGACATACATTCGGGTAATCCTGTCCTGCGCAGATGGCTGGTCGCCATTGAGACGGGCCGCCGTTACAGACTGCCGTGACCGAGGACACTAAACGTGTGAGACGTCTGGTCTGGCACCGCTGTCGTCAATCCCCCTGCCACGTGTGATGATTAAGGCAAAACCTGCCTACAACATGAGAGATTTATGTCTAACAGTTGGCTTTTGCGGACTTATGAAACCTAAATTCATTAACAACAACCTTGTGGCTCCAAATAAGAGGATCTATGTCTGGTATCATGTCGTTCCCTAAGGTTGATTATGGCCAATGAATAAAATAACTTCTTATTGTTGTCAGAACTGCCTGAAATTCGCTAGATTTTGCAAACATCCAGGCGAATGAAGCAGAGGAGAAATAACTGTAATATTAAAGGTCTAGTAGACACTTTTTCTGCTGAGCTTAAGCATATTTATTGTGACAAACTCCCATCATGGAGAGGCTGCTTTTGATATTGATTTTGAGAATGTTAACAATATTGTACAGTTTCGATCTAAGAGATTATATTTATTTGGTCATAATGATTCTTAAACGGGTTTTTAAACAGTCGTATCAAGGGTTTGAATGTTTGTTACTCAATACATGGATTAATCATGAATATAGACCAATTCGCCTGGATTAATGCAGCCCAACAGCCTATTTAGTGTACCGCTGGACAGATAACTTTTCAAGAAAACTATATTAAAAGTCTGATTCACAGATTTTGATTTGAGAGATTGGGTGAGGGCAGCATATTACGTTAATCATGAGCGTAATAACGAATACGCCAACTATTTCCTTAAGTGCCAACCTCTTAACGCTCGAACTCTGTTGATTGATGAATGAGGCTCCGGCGTTTTGATGATGGCGGAAAATCTATTTACCACAACAACCTAAATATTTCAGATTACTGATGAGCAGCAGAATTACCAGCGCTAGAGTATTGGCTAACCAACCATCAACTCTAGTGCGGTGAATATATATTCTTGAAAAGGCTTAAGTCCAACTTTGGAATGAAGGTTGATAGCGTAATGTCATTTGATGTGAGCAGGATGTCATAATAACAACTGTGTTTAGTTTAAAATAAGAATATATTGCGAGTTTAATAGAGATATTACATCCTCTTTGTGATGATTGACTTACGTCATTAACGCATAGGTTTGAATCGTTAACTATAAATGCATTTCCTGAGAACGTGATGTGGTCTTGAAGATTATAGCCCACAGGTAGATTTACTATAGGTTCGATGCCTATTTCTGTAAGATGATCTTCCGGTCCTATTCCTGATAACATCAGTAACTGTGCCGAGCCGATAGTGCCAGCCGCCAGAATTACTTCTCGTCGAGCTATAACTTGTCGCCTGTATGAAGATTGATATTGTTATAAATATATTATTTTAGTAATTTTAAAGCAGTTTTATAATGGATATTATAGTTAAATGACAATATGATAACTTCAATCTTGGTTAACAACATTATTAGATAAAAATAATTATAATAATATAAGTATGTCATGTATAGTCATAATTAAAAAGAGCAATGCTCTTTGTATATTATGTATTTTCACGTCTTGGAATTTAGGCGGTATAAAAAAGTATATGCATATATATAAGTATTATGACTTATATACGAACAATTTATTTTTGGTCTGTTTTTAAGGTAAAAAATAAAAATTGCTTCACCACGACATGTGAAATTCGTTTTTTTGTGTAACTGAAGAAGCAATGAGCCTTGTATTCAAAGTATGAGGACCGATTATAGATTATTCTATTTCAGTTATCGAAGCTGTAGTATCGATATCCATTCTGTAGCGAAAATATCGTTCGAAACCTAGCTATCAATAAGTACACATATCAAAATTGTCTAGGATTTTTTTTAGCATATTTTATATATTGTTAAGAAAATAGGTATAGTACTTGCCATTATAATGTGGCAAGACACATTAAAAGTTAAAAAGACTGTCGGAAGCGGTTAAAAAATTAAACGTCTAAATTAAAAGTAAAAAACGACTTGAAATTCAAAATGAATAAAATATTTTTTTGCACTTTTATGTAGACTAAAAAAGCAATATCATTTAATTCCCAGTTTTCATCCTCTAAAGAATTTTATATTCAAATTTAAATGTTACTTTTGGGAAAAAACCTACTTATTTAAAAAAAAATTATTTTAATCAGTTCAGTTGTTCTTTGAGAAATCGGTGGACACGTAAAAACATAAGCGTTGGATATAGTATCTCCTCCTTTCTCTTATTTAAGTAGGATGTTGAATTAAAAATATTTAAGGAAATTTGAATTTGCTCACAATTGAATACATATCGGCGTTTTTTCTTTTTCATGAAACACTGACATTTAACCAGAGAAGATATCTTGAAAGCAATTAAATAGACATTATCGGGGTGGATTCTTTAATTACCAAAACAATCTTATTTTAGTACAAGGTCATCTTTTTTATGTTTCATTTAAAAGTTATTATTAAAAGAAATAACAGAGTTTTTTTCATTTAATTTCCTGTAAGAATATGAAATACTACATTATTTTCGTGAAAAAAGACGTTTTAAGGAGTTCTTTGCTGTTTCTTCTCAACTTAAAGCATAGGTATGGTGGTTATATTACTCAAATTATTACCGAAATAGAAATTGACCAAATTACGTCGTAACTACTTGAATATAATGAATTTCCACATAGTAACGCCCGATTTTATTAATAGTGTAGATGTGTTTTTTTTAGTAAAGTAAGCACGATGTAGTATTTGGTGAAAATAAGTTATTTTGTTATTTCAATTTACCTCCTGTTTCCTTTTACAAATTCAACCCCGTAGGCTTGGTAGGCATATGGATCAATCAATATTTTCATTACGGTTGAGTATTTTGAAACCTTCAAGTTTTTTCTGAATCTTACAGGTTCCAAAAATGCCTTTGACGTGCTGCATCGTCTACCTTTTCTTAAAGTTGCTTGGGGTTTAGAAAATCCTATGACTTCATCTCCGTTAGGATCATTCCACTTATAACCAACTTGTTCACCTGCTTCTTTGAACGCAGTTTCAAGTGGGGATGAGAATGATGCGTAATCAATGTCTAAGTAACCGCCTGTACCGTGGTATGTTGAATTTTTTAAAGTTTTAATTCTGATATTTTCAGACTTTTTAAAATATGGAAGTATTTCCGGGTAACTCCAACCTTCGTTGCCCATCCGAGCCCAATCATTATAATCCTCGGGATGGCCCCTTTGATAAATCATAAAATTCAATACGCTGCTTCCGCCAAGAACTTTGCCTCGAGGCATAGAGCAAACTTTTCCTCTGAGATCTTTACATGCCTTTTTTTCTGGTTCTGCATTATATCCCCAGTTCATTGGGGTCAGTGAAAGGAAAGGCGCAAATATTGGAATATCGGAAAAAAAGTTTTCGTTTCCTCCTGCCTCTAGAAGTAAAACTTTCCAGTCATGTATTTCCGTCAATCGATTTGCAAGAACACAGCCTGCAGATCCAGCGCCGACAATAATAAAATCAAACTCTTCTAAATTATTAGGAGTATAATCGGGTACGAATCCTTCTTTGGTATTACGAGGTAGTGGACGAAATAAGTCTGTCCAGTAGTCAAAAAACTTAGTTAAATCAAATGCACTTGATAAACATGAACTTATTAGAAATATTAAGAATTGCCACCGCATTATGTTTATTAGTGCCTCATAACTGAAACAATGAAAAATAAAAACTCATTAGCGCGAATGATCAAGTATTTGCTAAAGTTATTTAAAACGCTTTAATTAAAAAAATAACGTAATAAGCTAAATATATTTTATACGTGGCAGAACCACGCTGCTGCTATATTATAGTTGTAGCACGAATGGGTCGGCTCAACCGGGGAAGGACCAAGCTCTCACAGAATACCATAGCATAGTAAATCAGCAGCTTAATACTGCTGTGTTTCGTATGGTGAGTGTAGAGATCCGGAGACCCTTTTTTACTGGTTACGAGGCATTCCGTCTTAGTCCTCAGGGGTGACAACGCACCTGCGTTTTGATTCTTAATCGAGGATAAATGTAGACGTCTATGGGCTACTTCATCCACTCACCATCAGGTGGACTGTGTGCTCGTTTGTCACCCTTATTCTATATATATAAAAATAAGAAAAGTTTCAGGTTTATAATCAGACCCGGTTTTAAAAAGGTGATATGAATGATGATGCTGTACAAAAGTCCGGTCTGAAAGGTCACAAAATTTACAAACAGTGTGTATGCTTGCTACACTTTGTTTAAATTTGGTTGCAAATGTCTATGTGTTGCAGTAGCTATTTACCATCAGAGGGACTGTAAATTCGTTTGGCACTTTAGTTCCATAAAAAAAGTATTGCCCCACCCCCCATGCGGCTCTGTGTTCTTGAAACTAAATACCCGAATATTGTCTTTTCTATAGGTAACGTAAATGTAATAAATGTCGAGAAATTTCTAATTCTGAAAACGTAGTAAGGCATTTCGATTGAATTGAGTATTAAAACAGTGAGCATCGCTTTTAGTTACCATGTGCGTGTCCTACAAGCTACAACTATGAGTTTTATTTATAACTAAGTTACTTGAAGGCCGGTCGCTGTCACAATGGTACTTAATCGTTTTGTATTCTACTCATACGAATTACCATTTGCTCATCGGTCTCACTGTAGGGCTAATCAGCCAATTACGTCACATTGAATTGATTTGGTCTAAGTATGACGTAAGAATTTATATGTAGTTATTTTCTCTCAAGGTTGACTGTAGGAAGATTATTAAAGAAATGATAAATACAGTTTTCTTTAAAATTTAGTTCCACTCATTGAGTGCTTTTAATTGTTCTGTATATGAAGGTACATGTAAGTAAAGGATTATTTTAAATGTTAAGTGAATGTTTATAGAACATGATTGGTTTCAAGTTCTTCCTAATGCGTAAGTACATGTGGAAGACACATAAATTAAATATGTTCTTTGGTTGGTCTACGAACCCTTGGAGGTGTAAAAAATTCAACGATAGCTGGGATAACCACTTAGAAGGTATTGAACCATCTCAAGACGCCTTCTGGAAATTAACGAGAGCTCTTAAAGCCGCCAAATCCCCACCGATGCCGCCTTTCGTGAGGCTGGAACACCCCGATCTCGCCCTGGACGATCTCGAAAAAGCTGAATGCCTAGCCGACGGTCTAGAGTACCAGTGCACGCCATCCACTGCACCAATAGATTCCGCTCACCTACTAGAGGTAGAAACGGAAGTAGAACGTAGGTCTGCGCTGCCACCAGCGGGTGAACCACTCGATCCTGTGACAGTAGATGAAGTCACCGAAACCATCAAAAGTCTTAAGAATAGATCAGCCCCTGGGCCAGACGGCATCAGCAACAAGGTGATCAAATCCCTTTCGACGCCACTTATTTGCCTCCTTGTAGGAATATTTAACACCTTTCTCACGAACTGCTCCTACCCGGACATCTGGAAAGAAGCAGACGTAATAGGGATCCCAAAACCGGGTCAACCGCGTAATTGTCCCTCTAGTTACAGACCCATTAGCCTGCTCAACACATTGGGCAAATTATACGAGCGCATTATTCATAAGCGTCTCCGTCATTACACAGAATCTAACGGACTCCTCCCAGACGAACAGTTTGGCTTTAGAGCCAATCACTCATGCACCCACCAGATTCATCGCCTAACAGAATACATTCTGTCTGGCTTCAACCACAACCCAATAAGGAAAAAGGCTCGAAACACGGGAGCCCTCTTCTTCGATGTCGCGAAGGCATTTGACAAGGTCTGGCACGACGGCATGATTTACAAGCTGTATAAAACAAAACGTGTCCGATAGGCTCGTGCACATTATAAGAGCTTTCCTTTTCTTTATCTATCTATATATTACTTTTCGATATCGAGTGGAGGGAACCCGTTCTTCGAAAAGCTTCCTCAAGACCGGGGTCCCAAAGGGCTCCGTCCTATCTCCACTCTTCTGCACACTCTTCACGAGTGATATCCCTAGAGACCCCATAGTGAACACCGCACGATACAGCACTCTTTGTGTCAGACTATAACAAAAATAGACTCTCTATAAAGCTCCAAAAAGCAACCAATCGCCTTGGTGAATGGTTCCTCCTATGGAGAATAGGCGTGAATCCCGAAAAAAGTGTAGCAGTATACTTTCAACGGAATTCAACAGCAGGTTCTAAACTCAAAACAATCTCTTTATACGACCGCCCAATCCCTTGGGAAGAATCGGCCAAATACCTAGGCGTCACGTTCGACTCCCGCATGAGTTTCGCGACGCACATAAGTGTAGTACGCAACAGAGCCAAGTCAATAATTGGCCGTCTACACCCGCTCGTTAACAGCAAGAGTAAGCTGTCGCTAAGACACAAGCTCCGGCTGTACAAAACCTGCATTAGATCAGTTATGTCCTATTCAAGTGTAGCTTTTGCCCACACATATAAGACCCATATTTTGAAACTCCAAAGAGTACAAAACTTTTTCATCCGAAAAACCACCGGTGCACGGTGGTATCAACAGAACTCTGATTTACACAATGATTGTGAATTACCATCTATCTCCGAATATTTTAAGATGTCCCAGCGCTACTTTGATAAAGTAGAAACCCACCCTAACCCGCTAGTGACAAACGCAGCTAACTACGTTCCGATAACAAACGTCGTGCCCTATCTCCATAGACCGCGTAATGTGTTAATAGAACCACCTCAACCGCTCGTTCCAGTCGACCCAAACGTCGCAGGCACATCACACAACGACACTAAACCCACACTAAATGGGACAAACACTAATAGGACAACGAATGGTTCAAGCTCACACCGCGTACACACCATACACCCGCGTTCCTGGACGGTTCTCACCGCCCAGACCATCGACCGATACAAGCTGAGCAGTCAGAGACGGGGGTCCGCACTCCCCCCTCTCGGACTGCGGTTAGATAGCTCAAAGAAAAACGCCTAAAAAGGCGACATGATGATTGGTAACAATATCAAATCATAAACCATTTCATTATCATCCTCACCTCATTGCCTTTCCCTTCTTTAATTAGCTCGCGGCCTTGCAGGCCTGAGACAGATGAAGCTGTAAGAGTCGCATAAACTAACAGCACTAACATCTAGATAATAGAGTAATGCGCGTATGACGTCGGTGGATCAGCACTAACAGGTTTTCTATATACTCGTCAGCGATTTGACCAACATTTGTTGATCTATCAACGGTCGAAAAAATCATACTGAATATGATTTTTTAGATCCAGAGTATATTTAATTTATATGCGACATTTACTGAGACTAAGTGGATCGAGAGCCATAATTGACGAATAGGTACTCGAACACGAAGCGGCAACGTCGCGTTCTGTGTGTGACAGAGAACCCAGTAGGCTACTTCGTTACAGTAATAAGGTAAGAAAATGCGTTGTCTGCTGATTTTGTGGATCAAACTTTGGCAGGTTTTATTGTGGAAAGACGTTTGTTCGAGGTTTTGTAATCGTGTGAGTGAATTTGTGTTATTTTGTTAATTTGTCATAGATCAATTAGAAGATGATGGATAGTACTTTACAAATATATAATAATATATAATAATATAAATATATATAATATATACAAATTAATTTATCTCTCGAGTATGTGTGTGTGTAAGGGTGGAGGAGTGCCATTTAGTGCGCGCGCGTGTTTACGTGTGTGTTTGTGTGTGTTTTTATGCGAGTTTGTGTGTGCGCGTGCGTGTGGGTGTATGTGCGTTCATGTGTGTTCATGTGAACGCATGTGCGTGTGCGTGTATGTGAGTGTATGTGTGCCTGTGTGCACTGTTGCGTTTTTTTGAGTACGTATGTGTGTGTGTGTTGTGTGCGTGCGGGTGCGGGTGTGTGTGTGTGTGTGTGTGTGTGTGTGTGTGTGTGTGCGTGTGCGCGTGCGCGCGGGTGTCAGCGTGTGCTTGCGCACGTGGGTGTGTGAGTTTGTGTGTGCGCGTGCGTGTGTGTGTGTGTGTGTGTGTGTGTGTGTATGTGCGTTAGTGTGTGTGTGTGCGCGTATGCGCGTGTGTGTGTGCGTGTGCGTGTACGTGCGTGCGTGTGTGTGTGTGTGTATGTGCGTGTGCGTGCGTGTGTGTGTGTGTGTGTGTTTGAGTATATGTACGTGTGCGTGCGTGTGCATTCGTGGGGATGTATGTCAGTGTTAGTATGTGTGTGCGCGAGCTTGCGGGTGTGTGTCTGTGTGTGTGTGCATGCGTGCGTGCGTGTGTTAACTGTTGTTCGTGTATGTGTGCAGTTTAGCGTGTGTTTGCTTTGTGTGTGAGTAGGGGTGTGTGCCGACGCATACGTGTGAGTGTGTGTGCGCGTTTTGTGTGTGCGTGTGTGTGTATGTGCTTGTGCGTGTATGTGTGTTTTCGTTCGTGCGCGCGCGCGTGTATATGAATGTATGTACGGTTGTGTGTGCAAGCGCTCGCGCATATGTGTGTGTGTGTGTGCGCGCGCGTGTATTTATGTGTGCGCGCGTGTGTGTTTGTATGTGTGTGTGTGTGTCTCTGTGTGAGTGTGTGTGTGTGTGTGTATGTGTGCGTGTGTGTGTGCGTGTGTTTATGTGAGTGCGCGCGAGCGCGCGTGTGTTTATGCACGTGCGTGTGCGTGCGTGCGGGTGTGTTTGCGTGCGTGTGTGTTCGTCTGAGTGCGTGTTTGTCTGTATACGTGTGTGCGCAGAAAACGGAGGTGGAGCATGGAGACATGGTTGAGACGGAGGGGAATGCAGCGTAGTTTGTGGTCAAGGCGGAGGAGAGGAATTTTTTGAGTACGTATGTGTGTGTGTGCGCGTGTGTGTGTGTGTGTGTGTGTGCGTGCGGGTGTCCTCCCTGTCTCTGTATTAAAAAATTGCACAGCGTAAGGATAGATTTTGATGTTTCCAACATTATAAGCATCGCTTCCTACCGAAAAATACTCAGCGTCCTTAAGTTCAGTAACGACTTGTTCATGTGCATATGGGGCGAGCATATTGCACAGTGCATCCACAAGATATTTTAGCAGAAATTTTGCTATCAGAATACACAGTAGAAGCTAGTTTCATCTGACAGTCGAGGCTGTTATAACTTAACCATAAGTTACGTTGTGAAATACAAGCATTAATTCAGCTTTTGATATCTCATTTTCCTCATCGCTATCTTTCTTTACCAAGAAAGTTTGAAGATTACCT